>VDFB02193867.1:665703394-665757041 GCA_007258455.2 Sequoia sempervirens
AGAGCATAGGTCTATCACCATTTAAGCAAAGCAAACAAGAGTTTAATTTTAAGCCCAAATGAACAATTTTCTATGCTAAGTGAAGATATTGTTGCACAAAGACATGGAGTTCTTTTTAGTCCAAAATAAAAGATGAAGTGACTATCCTAGGATTGATTCATTATTTCCATTTAAGTGACTATCCTAGGGTTGCTTCATTCTTTTAAATCCCTTACTGGCTGCGGTCGCGTCGGATCCAGTCAAACCTTACTTAGGTTACAAATTACAATTGCAAACTTTTTAAAAATGTGCTAAAACAAACATCAAGGATGCTAAAACAGAGTTAATGGGAGATGTAGGATGAATCAAGAGTGTTGCATGATCAGTCAAGGGCACTACAAAATCAGTCAAGGGCGCTATGGAATCAGTCAAGGGTGCTATGGAATCAATCAAGGGCACTGCGGAATCATTCAAGGGTGTGATGGAATCAGTCAAGGGAGCTGCAGAATTCCTTATGGGCACTGAGGAATCTTTGAAGGGCGCTGAATTTGGTGTGAATTACATGGAAGCGTGTTTAATGCGCTAATACACTCTTTTTAGCCGTAACCTGTTAGAAAAACCTACAAAAATATGTTAAAATTGGGGCAAAGGCCCCATGGTGGGTGCCAAAAATGTGTCTGAGAAATGTTAGTATCAAAATGAAACAATATAAACACACCAATGTAACATTAAACTAAAGAAAGCAAGATAAATTAAAATGAAATCAAACAAAGATTTTTCAGAACCGTTCCATTGTTCTCTATCTCCAGCGATTCACTTGAAGTTGCTGCTCTCATATTGTGTAATCAAAGCTTCTCAGAATGGCAACCTAAAGAATGAGTATGCAAAGGGAGAATCCTTCTCTACACTATATGCTGGTGGAGTGAAATGTTGATACAAATATGCACAGGGGCTGTAGATTATGCACAGGTGCTATGGATTATGGATGCTTCTAAAACTATGATATGAGGATGATAAGCCATGATATGAAATATTAATATGCTAAACTATACTATGCTATGATTCTAAGGCTATGGATGCTGGAAAGATAATTGACTATAGTTTTCCTGTATGAAAGCTTCTATGTTTTTCAAAGACCCAGCAATCCCTTTTATATATTTTTGCAGGCAAGAGCCTGGTTGGCAAAGATCAATGGCTGTGAGATTGTCTAGTAATTTTGAATGGTGAGAGATGGAGAGGTTGAGAAGAAGATGGAAGATGTTGGGAGGTTGGAGAGAAGAATGGAGGCTTGTCTTCAACCCAGGGAACAACTTTGCACAAGAACAAAGAAATTAATTTTTTACTTTGGAAGTTTGTTTCACGGTTGTTGAAAATAATCGAATATTAAATAAATAGCTTTATTTAATTTCATGTAAGTTTGATTTTTGATTTTAGAACTATAGAAGATTCAATTAAATATTTGGAATATTTAATTGTGAATGGACTTTAGAGGAATTAAATATTTGGAATATTTAATTGTGAATTGACTTTAGAAGAATTTGATTAAGTATTTGGAATATGGATAAGAAAAGTGATTAAATAAACTTATTTATTTAATCGAAATGAAAGAATGAACAATATAAATAAATTATTTAGATTTATTTATTCGTAGATTGAATTCAGAGATTTAATTAAATATTAAAAATATTTAATTAATTACCACACTATTGTGATGTGACCATTTTTAGATGTATACAACAGGTTTTTTTTATAAACTATGGATTGAATTTTTTGGTTAGCGACTTCTAAGTCTTGAGGAAGAAAAAACTAATTGGGGCGTTTGTTAATAGGAAAGATATTTTTGGAAAAGGAGAACTTGGGTCCCAAGTAATAGATTTGGGAATAGTTTGATAAGGATGGGGGGAGACTACAATAGAATTGAGCCTGCTAATTGTGTTGGTATTTAGCACAAGCCTTAATTCTAGAATGTGATAAATGAAGGTGGGCTTGTCCAGTTCATGGATAAAATCCATGGTCACAACACAAAGGCTACCAAAATTTTTGCTAGCATCTGGAAGAACAAAAAGGTCTTTGTTTTTGGATGGGAGACAACTATCAATGAGGAATTGATAGCATAGGTGATTGGGATTTCCATAATAGGAAAAAAATATTCAAAGATTGAAAAGCAATGAAGAGCCTTTGTATATTTTCCTTAATGGAAATGAAAGAATTAAATTGGTGAAACTTCACTCTAGCTATATAGGATAACTTTCATTAAACCCATTTGGGTTGTGGTTGTGGAACTTATTATGAGGTATGTGACCCTTGACGATCGTTATAATAATATCTATGGTTACCATTTTACTTTGCTAAATCATTCTAGGCATAAAATGTTGTCTATATGTATTTCTATTTATTGACCTCTCTTGAACACTCTATCACTAAGAATAGGAGGAACCTAAAGATGACTATCCTCCATGAAGGGTTTATTCTATTAATTGTAAATTACATGAAATCTATGACACCTATCAAGAAAACCTTAAGTAAAATAGAGAAAAAGATTAAGAAGCCTATCGTCGATGAAATATCAGATGAGGTGTCCTCAAAGGCTTAGGAGGAGGACACTTGTGAGGACTAGGATGATGGAGATTCCTCTAGGAATTATAGCCAAATAGTTTGTGATATTTCTTCTATTTTAGAGTATGTGAAGTGCAAGGTGGTGTCTATTGATGCAAGAAAAAGAAAGGGAAAGAAAGAATCCCCTAAGGTTTTTAAAAAAAATTGAAAGGAATTTATTTTCTCTATGGTCGAAGGATTATGGTCATTCTACTAATGGGAAGGATGATTTTTTTTTTAAAAAAAGGGTAAAAATTTATTGAAATAAAAAATCATTCAAAACAGAAACGTTAGAGTCTAGACAAGCACTCATAAAGAACCAGAGACACACCCCCAACAAGCATTCACCCAAATGACAAGACCATCAAAAACCCAACTAACAACCAACATAAACCTTCCTCATCCTCCAAAATCAATTTCTCCAAATATTGGAAAAGCACAGGGGGTAACTTCTCGAGGCCATCAATTTTCCAACTACCATCTTGCTCAGAAGCCCATTTGGCCAAACATTTGACAACCCTGTTCCACTCCTGAGGAATGTGAGTGAAAGACATAGACTTAAAAAATGAACACAACCACATAATCTATCTAACAACAGAAGCAAGTTGCCAGCTAATCCCATCCAAAATTTTCCCCATCAATGATTTAAGAAGGACTTGAGAATCAGATTCACAAATAATCATGCACCAACTAAGAGCACATGATTTCTCCAAATCTGAGAGGATCACAAGGCCTTCCATAAAATTATTGGTTTGTTGCCTCTTATGAATGGAGAATAAAAAAATAACCTTTTCAAAACTATCTCTACCAATGCTACCAATCCCAACGGGTCTAGGATTACCCTTGGAGGAGCCATTAGTGTTGATCTTCAAAACATTCGCCAAAGGAGGAGACCGACCCCCAACTCTTAGAACCTTCTTTTTAGCACACCCATCTCTTTTAACACAAAAGGAATCAAAAGTAAAACCCCAAAGACCCAATCTATTAATGATCTCTTCATCTCCCCTCTCCAAAGGGAAGGACTTCATACTTGGCTTCCATAGTCTCTTGAATCACACGAACAACTCTTTTCCACACTTGTTGGATCAACAACTTAACACCCCAAAAAATTCTATGGTTCCTTTCAAGCTATATTTTCCAAAGAATGAAAGTTGGGCCAATAATCCACACAATTTGAAGAAAAGAAGCTTGTGTCAAAGCTCTCTCCAAGTTGCACTCTAGAATTCAACTAGTGAGGAAGCATGAACATAAGGATGTCAACTAAATTCCCCACCAAAAATGCCAAATAAGCATAGAAAAAAGACAACGAAAGAAAAAGTGGAATGAATCCTCCTCACTACACCCACAAAGGACATAAATAAAAGGGACCTAAAAGCCACGTTTTTGAAGATTGTCCCAAGTCAGGCACCTGTTCCAAGCTAAATTCCACAAGAAGCAATTACACTTAGGCTAGGAAAACTTATTCCGGACATTTTTCCACCAAGAAACTTCTACCCCACCATGCTTCCAAGCCATTAGCTCTTGATAGCCACTAGCCACCATAAAAAAACCCCTTAGGATCAAGGCTCCAAGCTAAAATATACCTCTCCCTAAGAGAGTTGTAATATCTATCAGCAAGAATCTTACAAAGCTCAACACAATCATCCTTGTATCTGCCACTAGGCTACTCACAAGGATCTTTCCATCTAGACACTTTCATTGGTCCACAAGGATAATAAGTTTTGAAGTCCACCACCCTAGGCCAACCAACTTCTAAGAAGCGTTGACAGAGGCCCTATAGATTAGGGTGTTGATCCATGATAGGAGGAAATGCATCCCAATAATCAAATAATAAAAGAGCATCAGTCCCCCTATTACAAATCTAGAATGAACCACCCTCGATCAGCTTAGCATCTTTCTTAAGCATATTCCATGTTAGAAAACCTTTCCCTGAAAGTAGATATTGAGGAACCTCCTCCTTAGACACCCCCTTCATATACTTGTACAAAATAATCCTGGCCCAAACACGGCCTTGTTTAATGCACCATATTCAATATAGCTTAGCTACCAAAGCCAAACTAGAAAAGATAGATTATCACAAACCAAGGCCACCCAATTATTTTAGGTGACAAAGAATTTCCCACTTCACCAGACTCCACTTGGATGATGACAAGTTGCCAGCCCATAAAAAATACGTATCCAAAGAGTCCAAATCTCTGATAAAGCCCGAAGGATCCACTTGAAGCATACACTTGTAGTTAGGAAGAGCCTGCACGGCCGACTTAAGAAGCAACAACCTACCTACAAAAGATAGCCATCTATGAGTCTAGTGGTTCGCTTTAGCCCAAAACTTATCTAAAATAATCTTCTAGGAACCACTAGGGAGGGCACCAAATGTGATAGGAATGTCAAGATATGTCAAAGGCAATTGGCCAATCTAGAATCGTATAATACAAGCAATTCATTGTTGGATAAGCATAGGAGTATTAAAAAATAAAATGGAAGATTTAACTTCATTGATCCATTGACCAGAAGCCCCCAGGTAGATATCTAACACCTTACACAAATTAGTAGCCTTTCTAACCTTGGCCATACCCATTAGAGCAATATCATCCACAATTTGCAGGTGCGACTCAGGTGGAAGACCATTATCTGATAGCAAGCCTTGAGTAAGACCTTGATTGACATGACTCTTAATTACTCTCCCCATACCTTCAGCCAAAAGAATAAAAAGATAAGGATAAAGGGGATCACCTTGTCTAAGGCCTTTGGATGCCTTAAATAAGGAATACAAATCCCCATTAACCAAAATTGAGAAAGAAGTGGAGGTGAAACAACTCATTATCCACATAACCCACTCCTCAAGAAATCCAAAAGCAAGAAGCACTTTCTGCAGGAAGGATCATTTAACATGATAAGAGGCTTTAGCCATGCCAAGCTTGATGAACATAGCTTTTTCCTTGGAAGTTTCCATGGAATGGATAGTTTCAGTGGCAATAATCACTCCATCCCAAATTTTCCTATTTGCCACAAAGCCCCCTATTCCTCAAAAAGCAACTTGCTAATCTGTTGCTTCAATCTTTCATCCAAAAACTTAGATATAATCTTGTAGACCACATTACAAAGGGAAATGGGCCTAAACATACCCAGCCTATTTTCCCCATCGCATTCGGGGATGAGAGAAAGAAAAGTAGATTTCATAGCCCTTATCATTTGTTCGTTCCTCTAGGATTTTCGTGCCACCTCTAATAAATCTAAATTTATGATGTCCCAAAATTCTTGAAAGAATTCAATAGGGAAACCATCCAAGCCTGGGGCTTTTCCCTTCTTCAATTAAAAAACAATAGCTTCCAATTCCTCCTAGGAAACACAAAAAAAAAAGATATTCATTTATGAAGAAACAAGAGTAGGAATGCAAGTTAGGACATGATTCTCTTCGACCTACACTTCAGGAGAATCCTCTCTAAACAAAGTAGCAAAGTACTAAGAAGCTTCTCTAAAAATATCTCCCTGAGAGGACAAGTTCTCACCCTTAAGATTCACAAGGTAAGGCATGGAATTGCCATGTCGCCTAGCCTTAACAAAATTGAAGAAAAAGGCAATGTTTTTGTCTCCTTGTAACCAATCCACATGTGCCTTTTTCTTCCAATAAATCTCCTCTCATAGCTCGCACACCTCCAAAGCTTTCAAAGCTAGCTCCTTCACCAAAATGGACTCCTAAAAAAGGCAAAACTTCCCAATCTTACAACTAATAACATCCAAAATTTCATGAGTAGCAACCCTATCATGAAATATGTTACCAAAACATTGCCTATTCCACCTTTTGAGGTGATACTTCACATACTAAAATTTCTTAACAAAATAAATATTGTGGTGTCATAGGTAGGTCTACTACATTTCCACCAACTAGCCATATAATCCTGTAGAGAGGACTCCTACAACCACATCAGTTGAAACTTAAAAGAGGGTGATTGAGCAACATGGGCAAGAGAAGCAAAAAGCTTAATTGGCCAATGATCATAACCCCTCTAGTAAAGAATTTCAAAACTAGTTGACCAACACCCATCAATCCAAAAGTAAGAAACTAGGAACTTGTCCAACCTCTTGCTAATACAATCCTTACCAGATAATCTATTATTCCAAGTGTATTAACCATTGCAAGGTCTAATATCCACAAGATTTAGAAAAGAATTATTATCCTGGAGAAGAAAAGTAGAAGGTTCTAGCCTCAACACTCCTCCCCGCTTATCTTGCAAATCAATAATAGCATTAAAATCACCAGCTATAATCCAAGGGTAGAGAGGGGAAAAACTCCTAATAAATTGAAGATGAGACCAAACGTGCATCTTACCAAACATATCTATGGGAGCATAGATATTAGAAAGATAAATAATTTCCCCAGTCTCCAAACTTGAGGCAACCACAAAAATAGAATACTTATAGGACATCCATTGAAGGGGAAAAATATTCAAAGGATTCCACAAGCATGCTAATCATCCAACATTACCTTGAGCACCAATACATTAACAATGCCCATGCCACCAAAGTTTAGGCACCAAACCAAACATACTCTTGACTAAAATTTTAGTTTCTTGAATGAATAACATATAAGGAGAATGGTTTTAGACTAAATCATGATTTTTTTTTTGTTGAGGGCCACTATTCAAGCCCCTTACATTCCATGAGAGAATAATCATTTATGAGGGTTGGAAAAGTGAGAATCAAGAGTCTTAACAAATCCTGATTCCACCAACGCCTCCCCCATCATCTTAATTTTCTCCAAGTCCTTTTTTCTCCTAGCCTTGGAGAGATCCTCAAGAATCCCTTTCTTAAGATTTTTCTAGTGAATCCATAAAGAAGGAGAAGCCTTGTTTCCTTTTTTTGAATCAAACACCATCTTCTCCAAAAGAAGATATTTTTCCACTTCAATATTTTTCGTAGCTATAGGGGCCTCAAGAACCACATAATCCACCAAACTAAGATTAGTATCCATTTGAAATAAACCACCTTCCTAAGTATTCCAAATATTAACAAAAATAGTACCCTCCAGAACCAACTCTAAGATACCTTGATCTAGAGTCATCATCCCTGGGTTCACCTCTTGTTGGCTAAGGTCATCCAACACATCAAAGCGATTAAAAGTGTCCCCTTCATGCCTCTCCTTAAAAGTTCTCTTTTGTCTATGGTTCCTATTACGAGGCTTAACATGAGTAAAACCCTCATTATTTACAACTTCACTAAGAATAGGAGACTTTCCTTTGTCAACCTTAGGAGGATTGCGAGGAGGTTGAGTAGGTTGATACTTTAAATTTTTGGACGTAGTACATCTTTGCTAAAAATGACCATATTCATGACACAATTCACATCAAAAAGGAAGAGTCTCATAATCTAGCTATTGCATCCAAGAAAACATGCCCACACAAATTTCCAAAGAGTTTGGAAGAGGGTTACTCAAATCAATCTTAACACAAATGCAAGAAAAATTCATTACCTTTCTATCTTGTGTTTGTTGAGAGAGACCCATCGGTTTCCCCAATAGCAAAGCAACCATTTACAAGATGTCATTTTGCTAATATTCAACTGGGAACCAAGGGCACCCACACAAGAACACATTTCAAAAGCTCCTCAAATAGGTTAAAACCAGTGTGTCAGGGCTTGATGAATAAACCAATCTAGTTGTGAAAATAAGGCCTTCATTTGAAAACTCTATTGTGATCAACCATTAAATTAAAAAATGACCATAAAATAGCTATTTTCCAACATCATCACTTCCATTTCATCCTCTGAATTCCAATTCTGTTGATCCTACAACTCCAAGAATTGGAGCAAGGCACGTATTCCCATGAATTTGCATATCAAGGCATGATTTGAAAAATACTTAAGATCCTCAAAAATTAATTTTGTTTGAATTGCTAGAATCGGCCTATCTTTGCTCCTCTCCAAGCATCCATTAATTTTCAGGATTCGAGGGCCACCAGATGCTACAAACCCTCCAACCCTTGAATAATTGTACAACAAGTTACTCTCAATAGCCCTCATTGAGGAAGATGGTGACTTCACACCAAGAGAAGCACAAAAATCCATGTAGGGTTTCTGGACAGAACCTTCACCTAAGCCCATAACTGGAAAAAGAAAAAAACCAACACCTTATACTTCCCCTCAACCCTTTATCAAGCACCTATGAAATCAAAAGATCCAAAGAAAAATAGAAAATGTTCTCTGACCCCTACCACAAAAGAACATCCCCCAAGCATAGATCGACACCCCGCACCAACTACCGACCCCCCACTTGCATACACAAAAGAAATCCTACCCAAACAACACTGCACCATAGCCACAAAGGCCAAGCAAAGGAAAAACAGGCACAACTAGGGCCATCGAGCCCTATCCTGCATAGCCCCCTCTCCTTGCAATGACACCATCTATTCACAAACCAAAAAAAATGGGAAGGATGATAGGATTTCTCTTCAAGAAGAGATTATTTTGGGAACTAAAGTTCAAAGAAAAGGAAAAACCTTCTCCAAAAGGAAAGAAAAATAAAAAGTTGGTGGTTCAAAAAGACTAGAGTTTATTGAAGGTACTATGAGGCTTGGGGTGAAGTTTTCAACAAAGGTGAACAATCCCTTTGAGGGAGATAGCTTTGGTGCTACGAACCGAGGGTGTGTATCCCTTTCCCCCTATTTTTGACCCTACCCCTAAATTCCATATGAAGCTCTCCTTCCTGGTTTCTATCTTGAAATAAATATATGCTAACTAGGTTAGAGTCAAATTAAAAGAGTAAAAATGCTCAATTTAACAAAGTAGACATCCTTCATTTTCAAATTATCCAATTTTTGTTTTAGTAACAACTTATTCACTATACTTTTATTTTAGTAGATATCACCAATTCTATTCCATAGGTTATATGACATGGATTCTATAGAGGCATTTAGCAACACCTAATCTACAAGATATAATTAAATGGTTTCTCTTTCCTTTTTATTCGACTTATTTCAATCATCATTAGAGAGAATATTTTATTTCTTTTCACTTTTAACTACCAAACATTGACTTTTGTCTTCATGAAGATCCTCCAACTTGAGTTTCCATATCTTATAACTAGTTTAATTAAATTTATCACTCTATTTTAGAAGAGATAGCCATGTATTTGAATACAATAAAAAATCTAAAAATACATAATGCAATTTCTCCCATCGCAACTCAAAAAAATCACAACACTTCTAGCTAGACATCTCTTAGTAATCAAAACCAAAATCTGTGATACCAAATGTTGAAAAAATAGAGTAAAACTATTGCAACAATAACATAAAATTTGTACATATTTTAGTGTTCATACATTAGGCCAAATATGTGAATGAAAATAGAAAGCATACATATTTTATAAACCATAGAAATATAACACCATCATATTTATGTGGAGAAGTTCCCTTTCAAATGAACTCCAACAATAAACAAAGTATCATGTATGTATTAATATTCACAAACAAAATATAATGCACAACACACTTCACTCTTCAATATATCAAAATTCCAACAACACTTGTGTACTTGCACTTTTTCATACAAACCATTATCCCAAGGTCTTAATATATAGGAAAATACAATACAATATTTCATAAATGGTATTGTAAATCAAGTGCTAGCACCACGACCAAACTAGGCACCTAAAATGCTCGATTGAACCGAAAAAAATCTCACACATGTGGAGAAATTATAATGCCACTCACATATACGAAATATTTTGGAATAGTATGTAACTCTCGTGTTGTAAGGAATCCATCATAACTTGTCATAGTCGTCGTGCTAGTCAAAAGATGCTCTTATAGGTTGTCATAATTACTATTGTAGATGTTGTCATTGAATAAAAATAACCATGTTGACATAGATTTCATAAGCATCATGTTGGTAAAAAGATGCTCTTATAGGTTGTCATGAGTAATGTCATGGATGCTACCATTGACTAAAAATAACCATGTTGTCGTAAATGTTGTCATAGTATGTAACTCACAGCTTGTAAGGAATCTATCATAGCTTGGCATAATCATTATGTTAGTGAAAAGATGTGATTACATTTTACCATAATTATTGTCATAGATGTTTTACATACTGAAAATAACCATGCTATCATATATTATCATAGGGAAAATTAAGCTCCCTCACTCAACACCACCTTACAAAGAATGTTCCAAGTGCTCAAGAAAAAAATATTTAATTACAAAAAATGTCCTCCCTCATGTGTGGCACCCAAGTTCCCGCTTTATGTTCTTTGGAGACACATGAAATAACAACTAGCTTTTAAATATTAAAATTAAGGTACATAGTTCCAAGATTGCAAAGTTAATATCACCAATCCTAACAAACGTAGGTTGGGCACTCTATTTTGGCTCCATTCACCATTAAAATATGCTCCATGATGCATCATACCATATGTCATAAGTTGGTTAACAATGTAACTCTCCTCTTACATGCTCTTGTGTGTGTCATAAAATTATCATAAGATCTCCCACATATGTTATTGTTGAAAAATGGAGGTAAATATGTAGCTTAATACTTTGTAAAACTATGAGATTGTAGATCTAATTAAGTGTTCTATGTTACAATTTCTTTGTGGATGATTATTGTAGACATCCAAATTTGGACACTTAATTTATCCAAATTTATCACTTTTCATCTAAACATCCTCTTATCCGAGTTAATTAAGTAATATTACTATTATTTAATTAATATCTCTAATTATGCTAAATCCTTAAGGTTTTTAATTAATAATTAAACACCTTACCCTCCTTAATCCTCTTTTCTTCAAATAAATTAAATAAATATTACATTTATTTAATTCCTCACATGTCATTTTCATCTAATCCTAATCCATTTCCTAATTTCTTCATTATGGATGTGCACATGCCTAATCCTTGATTAGGATGTGTCACATCCTCCAACTTTTGCAAGTTGGCTTTTAATCCTTATTTATCTTCTAATTATTGATTAATTAAGCCTAATCATTCTCCAAGGAATTTTTAATTCCTTTTTATTCTTCCTAGATTCCCCTCTTTTAAATGTGAATTTTTAATTCACATTCCATCCTTCCAATGCTTCTAGAACCTTGGACTTGTCTGAAAATCTCACATGCTTGACCATCCTTGGACTTGTCACAATCTCCACATGTGACCAAGTCCCACCTTTGGAGCCCACCTTTTCCTCTAGATCATCCTAGAGATGTGAATTTTTAATTCACATTTATCCTCAACCACCTTTGCTTTCTCATGTAGATTTTTGAGGAATTCCTAAAATTCCTCAAATGTCCCTTCCATCACTTGAGGACAAGAAATCCTTTTTTGTGAAAATCCTCTCATCCCCCAAGGTGCATGTCATTTTCCACCTCATGTACCTTTTTGACAACTCATCTCCACCTCATACCCTCTTGTCCACTTCACCCTCCACATGTCAAGATGTGAGGGCTTGTGGGTTCTCAACCCACCATAGCCCTTCATCTTGACCTTGTTGGATCAATCTTGACCCTTGAATTCTCTAGAGAATTCAAGTTCCTCTATAAATACCCCCCCTCAAAGGCATTTACAACACTTTTTGATTTTCATAACCTTATGCTGCCAATTTTCCTTCTCAACACTTAGTCAATTTGCAACTACATGCTGCCATTTTGTGCACTCATCCAATTTTCAATCACATCCACTTGCATTTGCATCTAAGCACATAGCAAAGATCTTCAATAGAGCCATCAAGGAGCACACATCCTATCTTAAGCAAGGGTCAATCAAAGGAGTATCAACTACAAAGGAAGGTAAAACTGTTTGTCTTGTATTATCTACTTTTCTCATTGTTTTATCACTCTCTGTTGGCTAATTTTGAGGTGTCCTTGATATTTTGTTTTTAATAGTTTTTAGTTGTTTTGCTCATTTAGAATAGCATAATATCAGGGTATACATTTCTGGCACGCCCGGTGGGACCCACAAACGGGCTCCCATATTTTACATTTTTTGTTGTTTAAGTTCGCGGGCAGCGTCAGCGGCCTCGCAGCCCATTTTTCAGCAGTGACTCGCAGCCCGCATTTTCCTTGAGAGGCGATCCGCCCCATTTCCTCAGGCGTACGCCCATTTACTCCCATGAGAGAGTCCGCATGCATTTTCATAAAGAGTATTGCGCCCATTTTCCTTGGAGGGGTGGAGTCCGCCCATTTTTTCCTGAAATTGCGCCCATTTTCCGGGCGGTCATGCCCCGTTTTCTAAAGTGACCCACCCCATTTTTTTCATGGTGATCCTTCATTTTCCTAAAGTGCACATGCATTTCTAAAGAGGTGACCATTTCCTGCCGGAAAGGCGATACGCCCACTTTTCGGTGATCACATTACATTTTCTCTGGTGACCCGCGCCCATTTTCTGGTGACTCACAGCCATTTTCCTAAAGGTGACCCGCCCATTTTCTGAAGAGTGACCCGCATGCGATTTCCTAAAGAGGCGTGCGGCCCATGCACTCTGAAAGGCTCGTATTTTCTAAAGGGGTGACTCGCCATTTTCCTAAAGAGTATTGCATGCGATTTTCATGTTATTTTCGATTTTCACAAAGGGGTAGCTCGCCCCATTTTTTCCGCAGAAATGACTCACGGCCCATTTTTCTATTTTTCACAAAAGGGCACCCACGCCCCATTTTTCATAGAAGGGCGACCACGCCCCATTTTTGCTGCAGAAGGGCGGCTACGCCCCTGTTTTGTTGCAGAAGGGCGGCTACACCCCTGTTTTGCTACAGAAGGGCGACTGCGCCTTGGTGTTCTGATTTCAGATTCAGTTGATGTTTTTCTTATTAACATTGTTCTTGCAAGGACACATGTGTTTTGTGCTAACCTTTTGCAGCATATTCTTGTGAAGTTGATGGAGAAAGCGGGATAAAATATCTAATATTTGCTTGCAGGGCTATCCGTTTGCTCAATCTTCTTTAAAATTATCCTTGCTGTTTTCTAAGAACATAGCTTAATTAGGAGGAGTAATATTTGTTGCTTGTTGTTTTGTCTCTTTGTGTTACCCTAAGGGAGTAGTAGCTTGTTTCCGCTTTCCCCTTGCACTTCGTGTGAGCCTGGGGAGTAGTTGGAAGCGGTTATTGCTTTCTTCATAGTGGGACCTGCTTGGGGATTTCATCACCCCAAGGGACGATTCCAACCACGCGTACCGGCGGGGTATACAAAGGGGGGAGAGCGAAATCTATACCCCAATCCAGTCACGTCGTAATTGGCGGAGCGTCGAAGCTAAGGTGATACCTAGATAGACATGAAGAGTTGGTTCGAGTCCTTCAGTATCTCGCTGGGGTTCCCGACTCACGCTTGTGATGGGCTGGTGTTCACGGTTGTGCCTCACGTACCGAGAGTATATCGAGGACTCCCTAGATACCTTGTGCATCCTAGATTAAGACCACTTTGGCCATACCCTTAACACTAATTATAGGGTTGTATTTGTTTGAGAGTGTTTTCTTGTGAAAAAACCAGTGAACTCTTAAAAATTTGGCCTTATCATTATCATTTTAAAGTCCTTGCCATAGCCATTTGCATCAAACCAAGCCTCTGGTCCACTGCAGAAGTGCAATTATGCCCCTAGTTTTGCTGCAGAAGTGCAATTACGCCCCTGTTTTTGCTGCAAAAGTGCAATTACGCCCCTGTTTTTGCTGCAGAAGTGCAATTATGCCCCTGTTTTTGCTGCAAAAGTGTAATTACGCCCCTATTTTTGCTGCAAAAGTGCAATTACGCCCCTGTTTTTGCTGCAAAAGTGCAATTACACCCCTGTTTTTGCTATAGAAGTGCAATTACGCCCCTATTTTTGCTGTAGAAGTGCAATTACGCCCCTATTTTTGCTGCAAAAGTGCAATTACACCCCTGTTTTTACTGCATAAGTGTAATTACGCCCCTGTTTTTACTGCAGAAGTGCAATTACACCCCTATTTTTGCTGCAGAAGTGCAATCACGCCCTTGCTTTGCTGCAGAAGTGCAATTACACCCTTGTTTTGCTGCAAAAGTGCGTTTACCCGAAACCCCTCCATTTGGATTCATTCCGTCTTCAAACCTTCATTTTACCATTCCAAACCATTACCTCATCATCCCAAACCTTCGTTTTGTCACTTTAAACCATCAAAAAACCTCCATTTACCCCTTTTAAACCTCCATCTCCTTATTCCAAACTTTTGTTCAACCATTCTAAATCCTCATACATTCTCCACAATTATCCTTAACTCCCTATTCATTCTAATTTCTTCCTAATCCACCAATCATTTCTTACCATTTGCCTCTCCAAGCACCACCCATAGCCAAACTGTCCTAACCTTGTATTACTAAGTGGTTACCTAAATTGACCATAGCGCTTGAACTTGATTATTAGTCTTTAACTTCAAACCCAATCAATTCGCCTCCATCTTGAGGTGAATTCGGTGTGGCAAGTTATCATCCTCGGCCCAATCAATCCATTCCTAGCTTAAGGTGGATGCGGTGCCGTAATCATCCTATTAATCAATCAAAACTCTAAGGTTACTAAGGGTAATCTCACGTGATCAAGCTTAAGGTCTTTCCCTCACACCTTTCATAATCCAATCCAATCCAAATCAAATCAAATCCAAATCCAACCCAATCCAAATCTAATCCAAATCCAAATCCAATCAAATCCAATCCAAATCTAATCCAAAACCAATCAAATCCAATCCAAATCAAATCCAATCCAATCTAATCAAATCCAATCAAATCCAAATCCAATCCAATCCAAATCCAATCCAAATCCAAAGTCCAATCAAATCAAATTCAATCCAATCAAATCCAAGTCTAATCCAAATCAAATCCAAGTCCAATCCGAATCAAATCCAAACCAAGTCCAATCCCATCTAATCCAATCAAATCCAATCAAATCCAATCAAATCCAAATCTAATCCCATCAAAATCAAAATCAATCCCATCACATCATCCAATCATCCTAATCTGAGCTTTAGTCCAATCCTGATCTGAGCTTGACCAAAATCTCAATTTGAGCTTTAATTCGTTCCCATCCAAAATCTTTTATCCATCCTCTTTATCTTTTCACCATCATAAATCCTTATCCTCCATCAATAGTGGTCAAGGGAAACCCTAATTGCATTGATGACGATAACGAAAGTCTTGTTGATCAAGAGGTATACGACATAGATCCCATTGACACTATCATCTCTAGTAAGCTTTCTCCACCCGCTTTCCAATATCCAATCACCCCCTCAAGTTCTCCCGTTATGTCTTCATCCATGCCTAATCATGTTGCTTCTGCTACCTTTGACAAGGGATATCCGTCATATCCATCATACCCTTCATCTACATCATACTCTTATCCTAGTCTACCATCTCAATACCCCTATCCTAAGCCCCCATCCACATCCTCCTATCTAAATCCTTCATCTGCATATGCACACTACCCTAATCTTCCATGCCAATCTACTCACTCTAATCCTACATTCGTACCTTCATATCCTAATCCAACATCCACATCAACTTATCCTAATCCCACATCCGCAGTTCAATATCTCCATCCACCACCCACATCCTTGTATCCTAATTCACCATGCCGATACTCCTATCTTAACCCTTCACCTAATCCCCCACCTATTTCCAGTCCTCCATCCAATCCCATTCACCCATCTACTCCTAGTTCTACATCCAATCCCATTCACCCATCTACTCCTAGTTCTACATTCAATCCCATTCATCCATCTACTCCTAGTCCTCCATCTACTTGTAGTCCTACATTCAATCCCGTCCCTCCATCTAACCCTAGTCCACCAATCCATAATCCCTCATCCATTTCTACCACCCTAGCCGAGCCAACCATATGCAAGTCTCTCATTTCAAAAGTTCTCCAAGGACTTATAACAAAGGAAACATCCCCCACTCCACACATTGCAGTCGTGGAACCATGCCATCCCAACCCATCATCCATGGTCATTAGTGACGAGACCCTTCTCCACTCAACACCTATCACTGATGAAACCATCACATCCTCTGAATCCACTGGGCCCCCATCTCCTACTATCGCATCCTTTAAATCCGTTGAATCCATTGAACATCCACCTCCTACTCCAAGAGTCATCAAGCCCATCGATGACGCCCAAATCCATTCTGATGACTGCATCGAATCCTCCATCCTTCCATCTCCCCAACTCGAAGAGTCTCTCCAACACTCTATCATCCTTCCATCCACACAAGATGCGTCATGCCAAGAGTCTAATCCAAAGCATGCCAACATATCCCATTCTCCAGATCAAGATCCTACCATCCTATCTCGTTCACCTCAAGATCACAGTCCCCCATCCATTCCACCCCATGATCCCCTTATCTCCACCGCTCCATCTTCATCTCCACCGCATGAGCCCACTACCACAAATCCAAATCCTATCATATCCCCTAATCCCTCTCCTGATATCACCTATCCACATGCTGCTATCCCACCATCTCCCTCTCATGATCCCCCATCATCGCCTAGAACTGCTATACCTACATCGCTTGCATATCCCCTTGGTACTCTCACATTCTTCCGTGGTGGTCTCCTTGCAAACGAAAAACACCGTATATTTACCACCCATCATCCTCCACCTAATGATGGACTCGCATCATGTTTCTAGAATAACACAAATCCTATCATGGACCGCATGCTCAAGAAAATGAACTATCAAGGAAAAGGTCTAGGCCTTCATGAACAAGGTATTTTAGAGCCTATCCAAGTCAAAGAACAAGTCTGCATGCAAGGTCTTAGACCTATTTCCCAAGACTCACAATCTAAAGATGTTGGTACAACCTTTAGACATCCTCAACGCGCCTTTTCCAAAAGAAATGTCGGCTCTTCCCATCGCCCCACTAGATCATATGTTGCCATCCCTCCTCCTCTATCATATCGCCTCAAAACCACCATCCATATCCCTCCTTCATCTGCTCCATCCATTTTGGGTCCTTACATCCCTCCATCCACCATACCCCATCCTTCATCCACTCCATCCATCTTGGGTCCATATATCCCAAGATCACCTCTTCCATCTCATCCTTTCATCCATTCATCACCTATCCATTTCATCCATCATAAACATCCCTCTCACATATCCCCTAATCAGGATCAACAAAGGCACATACCCGCACATCCTCCATCTACACATAATCCCCATACTCTTACCTTCGTCGCTCCACATCATCCATCTCTTCACACCCATCCCATGGCTACTAAATGCACTTTGGATGCTAACATAAAAATGCATAAATCCAACCATCCACATGAATCCAATGCTTCCCATGTCCCCTCTAAAAGACATGGTAAAGAAAAGAAAAACAAAATCCCAAATCAAAATCAACTCTATAGCTCGCAAAGAGCCAGCAAAGCAAAGATCAAAACCATGTGGATCCCAAAGAAAAAAGATGCAATGCCATCACATGAAAAATCTGTTAGAACATCCAAAGTCGCTAATCTAAAAGTTAGTCATACACCCCTTTCATCTCCTAAGTC
The DNA here is from genome assembly GCA_007258455.2 of Sequoia sempervirens. Taxonomy (NCBI): domain Eukaryota; kingdom Viridiplantae; phylum Streptophyta; class Pinopsida; order Cupressales; family Cupressaceae; genus Sequoia; species Sequoia sempervirens. The sequence continues at coordinate 665,721,442 of VDFB02193867.1, forward strand.
TGTTTTGGGTCCTTATGTCCCGAAAGTCACCATTCCATCTCCTCCCTTATCCCCACATTCTCCATCCCTTAATCCTATTATCTTTTCACATCCATCACCACATGTGCCAATGTTGGTCCTGAACACATCTCCCCATCACATGTCCACCCCATCATTCTATCCATACCCTTTCCAGCATCCCATCCATTATCCCATGTATCAACCCCTTCAAATCTCTCTAATTTATCCTCATGCATAAGGTTGTACCAACATCCAACAGTCAGTTCGAACATGGACTCTTACTACCTCATATAGAACTTGATGCTTGAGTCCTCCGTCCATATCCTTATCGCATGTCTTCTAAATCCACTCATTTGCCTCCCTATCCTTATCCATCTCCTTCTACATACTATCCAAAAATTCAAAAATTCAAAAATTCAAAAAACAAAAAAAGTAAAGAGAAATAATTCGTCCAATGGTGAAAACTTGGCAAACAAGCGCCTTGGATAAGTACCATGATGAAAACCTGGAAAACAGGCGTCATGCGTAAATCCCCATCTACACTTGGGGGCAACTTCCTGATATGCATTCCCTCCATCCGCTATGCTTCCAGCTATGCACCTATCTTCCTGTTATCCATCCTCTTCATAAATCCCCCCCACCCCATCTATCTTCCGCATCCTACCATCTCGTTTATCTCCCATTCCCTCCATCCTTCTTGTGATCTTGATCAAAACAGGGGCACCTATCTATACATGCTTTGGCCACCTCTTGGTTTACATTCCCTTCCTCCATGCTCTATCATGTTCCTTGGTCACTCATCCTATCCACCTCTAGTCATCTCCTTTATCTTCCCATCCACTCGTCTCCCATCCCTCATGCCTCATTATATATGACATATCTAGAGTGGGGGCATCTGCTTCCTTTGTGACATAGTCCTTGGAGAAATCACCTATCACAGCATCCCTTCCATCTCCCCATCCTTATCTTCGTACCCATCTATCCTAGCATCTCTTCCATCTCCCTGCCCCTATCCATCTATCACAGCATCCCTTCCATCTCCCCATCCTTATCTTTATATCCATCCCCTTCATCTCCTAATCCTTATATTCCCATCCATCCAAACAATCCCTCCCATCCCCCATCCCTATATCTCTATCCATTCTTTCATCCCATCTCATAATCCCTTGTCATTGGTATCTACCTATAGGATTTTCCTCATGCAATCCAATGTCATCTATCTTATCGTCATCACTTCTGCTTCTTTTGCACATCTTTTCTATCTCATCGTTCATCATTTCACCATTCATCTATATGGCATGTCATTTGCCCACTTCATCTTTGATAATTTGGATAACTATCCCATCCCTGAGCTTTATATAGTCACTATCGTCCAACATCATCTATCTTATCACTTCATCAGTCTTCAACTCTTGTTCCTATTGTCGGTCCCATCTTTTAATCCACTTATCCTATCATCTTATCATCCTTTATCCATTGTTTGTCTTTGGTCTAGTCGAACTACGTTGCCCCTGCGTTTTCACGTAGGCAAGGTCGATCATTTGATCTGCCCCCGGGGTTCCATCCATCATCGATCTTCATTGTCCACTATCTCCTCGCGTCAGTCCTTCTACTCTGTCCATCCACTCCTTTATCATCTATCATCAATCTTTGCTTTTTTCTCTCTAGTCCTTGTCATCCACCATTAGTCTTCATCATCCTCTTTCTACTTTTATCCATGGTCAGTCGTCTGCCTTTTATCGAACTACGAGGGCTCTGCGCTTCCACGTAGGCAAGGCTAATCTTTGATCGGCCCCCGAGCCCCTAGGTCGCTAGGATGTGTTAGTCTCCTATCTTGTGTCTTGTCTCCCTCATGTCGCGTCGTCAAGGTATTCCCTTATCTAGCTGGTTCTTAACAAACAAGATCCACTGGTATCAACAAATCCAATCAGTTTTGAATATCCTATGTCATATCGATCTTTTAGCTTAGTATCCATCATCGGTCTCAACAGGATGCATCCTTCCTAACAAACCTCATCAATCCCATCCATCCCCTTGATCCTATGGCAATGGACATTTGAAATTGATTGCGATCTTTTGATGCTTTTGGTTTTTGTTTATCATTTGAGCTCCCTATCATCACTTGTCAAGGCCGCCATAATCCATCATATTATGGTGTGTTTTGATTGGTCAACATAGGGGCATATCTTGATCTTTTTTATGTCTATTTATGTCTTCTTGGTTGTCCCACGTAGTACCCACCAAGATCCCCGAGGTCTTGTGTTATGCTGGGGCATCCTTTCGTGCTTGTGGTTATCTCAATACCTGGCCCGACCAAGGTCTTTGTGACCTTGGGGTGTTGGGATAGCCTTCTTGTCTGTTGTGTTTGTTTTATGCATTAGACACTATTCCGCCTTGGTTCCACATACCCTGGCACTTGGTGTCTTATGCTATAGCAAAAATCAGTGCTCCAAAGATGGCAAATTGCATTCGGATTGCATTTCATTCTCCATTCCATCATTTTGCATATATCCCCCATCCCTTCATCATTCATCCTTATCTCACATCTCTATCCTATCCCCATCCATTCCACTTAGCCTGAATCATCTAATCATATCCTTGGTCTTGTCCCTATTCTCATTATCAGCCTTGACCCATCATCATCATTATCCATTAGTATCATTCCCTATCCCTTTGGTGTTGTTTTGGGATGTATCCTTCCCTCATCAACAACACTTTCATCATCATCATCATCGGGAGGTATTTTTCCCTATCCTTTTGTGGTGTTTTGGGATGTATCCTTCCCTCATCAATACCACTCAGTGGGATGTATCCTTCCCTATCCCTTTGGTGTTGTTTTGGGATGTATCATTCCCTCATCAACAACACTTTCATCATCATCATCGGGAGGTATTCCTCCCTATCCTTTAGTGGTATTTTGGGATGTATCCTTCCCTCATCAATACCACTCAGTGGGATGTATCCTTCCCTATCCTCGTGTTATTTTCAGATCCTTCATTCCTTCATTAACAACACTCCATCCATCATCAACCCATTTTCGCTTGTACCTTGACTGGGGCAACATCACCTTTTGTCCTCAAATCCATTTGTGCTTCATCCATCTCCATATCACTTACTCTCTTGCCCATCACCTTGCATCATCTTCTTCATCTCCCCTTGCATCATCTCATCTATTTCGAGAGCACACACGTGTTCTCTTCCACCCGCATGTCCTCTCGAGGGGGCATCCTTCATCCCTAATTTTCATCATTTTCTTCCTAGTCACTCCTTTGGATGACTGGGGCATCCTTTCCAATCTAACCATCTTCTTCTAGGTTCTATATTTTAATATTCTTTGAAATGATGCTACTTCGTAACACCATCTCAAAGAGGGGCAAAATGTAGACATCCAAATTTGGACACTTAATTTATCCAAATTTATCACTTTTCATCTAAACATCCTCTTATCCGAGTTAATTAAGTAATATTACTATTATTTAATTAATATCTCTAATTATGCTAAATCCTTAAGGTTTTAATTAATAATTAAATACCTTACCCTCCTTAATCCTCTTTTCTTCAAATAAATTAAATAAATATTACATTTATTTAATTCCTCACATGTCATTTTCATCTAATCCTAATCCATTTCCTAATTTCTTCATTAGGGATGTGCACATGCCTAATCCTTGATTAGGATGTGTCACATCCTCCAACTTTTGCAAGTTGGCTTCTAATCCTTATTTATCTTCTAATTATTGATTAATTAAGCCTAATCATTCTCCAAGGAATTTTTAATTCCTTTTTATTCTTCCTAGATTCCCCTCTTTTAAATGTGAATTTTTAATTCACATTCCATCCTTCCAATGCTTCTAGAACCTTGGACTTGTCACAATCTCCACATGTGACCAACCTTGGACTTGTCACAATCTCCACATGTGACCAAGTCCCACCTTTTTGGAGCCCACCTTTTACCCTCTAGATCATCCTAGGAATGTGAATTTTTAATTCACATTTATCCTCCCAACCACCTTTCCTTTTCTCATGTAGATTTTTGAGGAATTCTAAAATTCCTCAAATGTCCCTTTCACTCCCACTTGGGGACAAGAAATCCCTTTTTGTGGAAATCCTCTCATCCCCCAAGGTGCATGTTCTTTTCCACCTCATGTACCTTTTTGACAACTCATTTCCATCGCATCCCCTTTGGCCACTTCACCCTCCACATGTCAAGATGTGAGGGCTTGTGGGTTCTCAACCCACCATAGTCCTTTATCTTGACCTTGTTGGATCAATCTTGACCCTTGAATTCTCTAGAGAATTCAAGTTCCTTTATAAATACCCCCCCCCCTCAAGGGCATTTACAACACTTTTTGATTTTCATAACCTTATGCTGCCAATTTTCCTTCTCAACACTTAGTCAATTTGCAACTACATGCTGCCATTTTGTGCACTCATCCAATTTTCAATCACATCCACTTGCATTTGCATCCAAGCACATAGCAAAGATCTTCAAAAGAGCCATCAAGGAGCACACATCCTATCTTAAGCAAGGGCCAATCAAAGGAGTATCAACTACAAAGGAAGGTAAAACTGTTTGTCTTGTATTATCTACTTTTCTCATTGTTTTATCACTCTCTTTTGGCTAATCTTGAGGTGTCCTTGATATTTTTTTTTTCATAGTTTTTAGTTGTTTTGCTCATTTAGAATAGCATAATATCAGGGTATACAATTATCTGTTTGGATTCATTTTATCATTTGTAGAGGTAGACAAAAGATTGTAGAAGAATAAGACTAGAAGATAGAAGTGACATGGCATATACTATGGAGAAACCCTTTTGGAAAAAAACTCCACCACCAGAATCAATAGTGCTTGTATTATTTAACCTTAGAACATGATTACAATAATTCTTTATCAATCCTTGCTTGAGATATTTCTTTTGCCTTCAACAATTCTTCTTCACAATCTACAATAAAATCTGATAAAACTCTCTTCAACTTGCTGCAATTTATAGACAATAATGAGCCTTGTAAACTCCAAATAGTTTACAATTACAAATCACAAAGCTTATCTCACAAAACCTGCACCTATTCTTTGGAAGTAGAGTTCTTCCATGAAAAAATGTCAAACCAAGTCCTTCATCAATTTTGGCGTCCAAAATTGAAGTTCTAACTCAATGTTGATTACAAAGATATCTTATAAGCTTCTCCTCAAAGTTGGCACCCAAGAATGGGCCCACTTAACTCAACCTTATAAAGTATCTTATCATGCAAAAGTGTTAACTCCAAGATGACAACTTGGGTGCCCAAGGTGGGTCCAAATCAATCTTTGTTAACTAAAACATATCTCTCCACCATTCATGCAAATATCATGCATGATTGATCATCCCAACTTAACTTAATGTATCACCTATTATCTTTCATGCAACTCAAGTCATTAGTCATGCATTCCAAGTCAACTAAAATCAACTAGCATTCAACTAAAACTAACTACATGCAACTGAAGATAACTGAACCATAACTGAACTAAACTGAACTGAATTGAACTCAATTGATACTGAACTGAACTAAACTCCATGCATGTAAACATCAATCCCTAACTTCTAGGATCTTTACATGCATTACTGAAGTTCTATCTTTTCTCCAAACAGTTAACTTAACTCAAGGTGAGTTCCACCTTCCATGTGGGTGCGCCATGTGCTCCTATTTTGTAGGAGCTTTTCTTGGTCATCCCCACATGCTCCTATCATTTATAATTAATTAAAAATGTCAATTTACATGTTCATTTCATTTGAATTTAATCTCTTTCTAATCCTAGTGTTGGGGAACACTTTCCAAGGACTTAGGAGATACATGCAATATGTATAGGATTGCAATTAAATGGCATCCTATTCCCAACAATTATAATGTTTAAAGATGCTCTTACACATCTCTATGTCATTAAATGCTCCTACAATTTCTCACATATATTATACATTACATTGCACATGGAATTTTTCACCAAGACAAAGTGGACTAGAATATTTTTCATGCAGACAATAATAGTAAATACATACAAACAATAATTAAATGATACAAACATTAAGATGCAAGATTATAACACCTTTCCCAATATTTCCATCCTAATATCCTTCTCAAGTTCATAGAAGAAGATGCTTGCATAGTACCTTGTATCTAAGGTGGTTGGGGTTTCTATCTTGAGATTAAACAAATCAAAAAACCCTTTATAAAATTATTTGAGGTTTGTCTTAAAAGATAATTGCAACATATTTATAGCATACTTGTACCACTCCTAAGCTCAGATGGATTTCCTTTTAAAAATTTGCAAATGAGCAAATGACTTCCATTAATTTTAAATATTTCTTCTTTACAAATATCCAAAAGAAGTCAATGTGCAACATTTAAATGAATTGATAGTGCCCAAAATCATAAACATGGTATAATAAAGGTTGTTCAATATAAACCTCATGTAATGTGCAATATGACAGGCTATCATTAGGTCCTAACACTTTAGCTAATAAACACATTACTATATTGACCGGGTAGTGTTCGAAGGCTATATGCAATAGAAGACATCTTGACTATCTCTCTCGGGTTTCCTAAATTCTAGACAACTAAAGTAAAATTCTAAACTAAGAAGTCATTAAACTTAAAATGTAGGAAATAATCTATCTAGAAAGCTTGAAATAACTAAACTAGAAAGCAGAAAACTATGAATCTAAAAAGCATAACAACAAAACTATAAAGCATGGAAATGATTAAAATAAGAAATGCATAAATTGTTGAAGAAGTAAAGCTTGTAAAGAAACCATGAAACATTGATCTAATTAAAATATAACAATCCAAACAACTAGGAAAAAATGATTTAATAATATGAAACAACTGCAAGAAGGTGCTTTGGAACTTCAAACAATAAATTCAAAGACTGCAGACTCAGCTACAACCTACAGGATTGATCTTAATAGAATTACACATATGAAAATAAACTTCAATTCCAATTATTATCTACTAAATGAAAGTACAAACTAAAATTAAAATACTTATCTATCTAATCTACAACCAATCAAGTGGTCAACTCTTGGGTGCTCCTATACCTAGCTTAGATCACATATACTCCAAATTACTTCATTCAAAGAACTCCATTCACATTATTCAGTAACTCCAAAAGTAGAGGGAAAAACTCATTTTATTCATTTGAAAGGTGTTACTTAGAAAACATAATGGTAGCCTAACGATATTGTTTTGTATATTATCGTTTTCAACAGTTACATATTTATATGAGAGCAACTAACAAAATCCTACTTTCCAGTTGATAAAGTTTTCAATTGATTGTCAACAAATAAAAAACTTTAAATCCCATGACATGAAATATTAAAGAGGCTTGACACAAGCCATAAAGTCTTTAGACCTAAAAAATAATAGAAACTATAAAAAATCAGTCCATCATGTATGCTCCTAAAATTCTGACTCCCATTCACTTGTCTTCAATGGTGTTGAAGTCTACATTAAACATCTTTGAATGGGATGGTAACTGATTGTGGGAATTGACCTATGGAATGGTCAAAAACTAAACCATTAAGTTGGCACAAATTAACTTATTTCGACTAATTTCAAGAAATAAAGATTGTACGCTTATTCATAAAAAGAAAGCAATTACTTATCCTAAAGATAATTAATTAGCAGGGTAAGGTTGGCTGAAAGGTGTAGGGTTAAGTATTTAGTCCATTATATTGATGAGGTTATTTTTACCTCATCATTTCCTCCTCTTCCTAAGCCTGAGTAGGTCCTCCTGCTCTTTGGTGTGTTCCCTGCCCTTCATTTCCCTTGTTCTTATTCATCTCCTCATACTTGGCATTGAGATCATACAAGTCATCTGCCTCTATATCTAGTTCCTCTAGGTCCTGTAGAAATCCCTAATGAAAGGTGACCCTTTGTACCCATCTTGTAAAACTTTCATCACTCTGATTTGTATTGCTATATGCTATAGGGGTGGTGAAAGAAGTAGAGGTAGTCTATACCTCATGCCAATCCAATTAACCTTTAATTGCTCAAGGATATCGGCCAAGGCTACTGCCCTCCTATAGGACCATCTAATATTAAGAGGTGAGATTACCTCTCTTTTCCTGAGATACATAGGAAGAGAGGTATACCGTTCTTCACATGCATGCCAAACTTTCCGTATAAACTTTGGTCCTTGATCTTGAAAGTGATGATGGCACAACTAGAGGTTATTATTGTACTTACTTTGTACATTCTCTCTAAGTTGAACACCCAAAAACTGTACCTTGAAATAGAAAGGCTTCCTATGGGGGTATCTCATTTGCAACCCAATAGTTTTTTCTACATGTGCATACTCCCTTGACCAATCTTTCCAGTGAATCTGATTATGCATTGTGGACAGGAATGATCTCAATTGAAATTCTCCCACAAAGAAATTAACAAAGAAATCTATATATTCTTCCAAGAGAAAATTATTGACAAAGAATTCACATAATAAATCTTGTTGTTCAGGAGTTGACTAAACAAATATCTTAACAAAATCCTTATCATCGGAATCATGTGGTTCATTATGGTGAATCCTAAGTAACTTCCATCTTAGGAGTTTTTCATTGAGGAACATAGAGTACAACCTAGATGGTCTTCTAAAAGCTAACAATAACTCACCAATTTCACAAGAATCATGTTTACCTTTATACATATGCTTTGTGAAATGATTCTTTTAATAGTACTAACTCCTTTTTCAACCTATTAATTTCAAATTCTACATCCCTTAAGAAGTAACATCTCTCCATCCATTTCATCAATAATGGAGGGATATGTACTTGAAACCATTCTAAAATAGTTGGTTCAGTTTGTGTCCCCTTGGATTCCATTATTGGCTTAGTGTCACTTTCTTGCAAATCCTACTCTAACTCCGCAATTCCACTCATGAAAGCATTAAGTCCAGTTTCCTTTCTATTTCTTTCTTCTTCTGAAAAGGCATTAAAAAATTGCATAACATTATTTTTCAAACATTGAATGGGCTTATCTTTCTCAAACAAATCAACCATATGATGCTTGCTTTGTTGATTCCATTGCTAGATTTGGTACTACAATTGCTCAATAAGCATGTCTTTTTGCTCCATCTACATTGTCAATTTTGTAATCTCTTGATCCCTTTTATTTAAAATTTTAGCATGTGCCTCAATTTCTTCTTGCTATTGGGTGATTTGTTCTTCATTACTGTATAACCTGGATTTCAATTCAACAATTTTTGTTTTCAATTTCTCAAATTCCTCCTCTTTCTAACTAGATTCTGCATCCCCTGTGTGCACAAAGAAAGATGGATTGGGAATTTCTATGTCAGTATGAGGTGCATTTTCATTGGTATCAAGTACATTTTCAATTCTATCAAGAAAAGGGGAGAGCCCCCCAACAGGTTCATCTTCAATCTCCACAGAATGTGGTGACTATACTTTTTCCTCTTCTTGCTCCTTTGGAGATGGCATTCTCTTTTCCTCATCCTTAGTGGATTGATCAACCTGCTTTTCTATTTCACTTATTTCCTCACTACCAAGTTGAATTTCACTTTCCACTACCCTTGTTCGAGTCCTAGCATTCTTCTTTTTAGAAGTACTTCCTATGTCATAAGGTCCAGTTTCACTAGACTCTGCAAACAACCTCTCACTTCTCTGTAGAGGAGGGGTTGTTTGAAAAGTGTTTAGTTTGCTTCTTCCTCTTGTGAGGAGTCTCTTCTTCTTCTTCTTCTTCTTCTTCTTCTTCTTCTTCTTTTCTAGAGTGCACAATTTCCACATCCCCTAACTATCCTAGGGTTTCTAACACATTCAACAAAGTTTCTGATTCATTGCCGCTAAGATCCATTGAGGTTTGTTGGGATTCAAGAGCACCTAAGGCCTCAAAGGAGAGTTCTTCCAAAGATTTTTCTTTTTGTTTAGATGACTTTCCCTCTTCAAGTGGTCTTTTAGACTCCACTTTTTGAAATTTTCCGCAGAAACTTTTGCCACTTATTTTCTAGCTTTTTGTGAAAATGATACTTGCATATCAACTGTATAAGGCCATGGTGTTTGTGGGGCCTTGTCCCGAATTTATATTTTTCCATCATGGAAATAACTGAATGACACAAAAGGTTGGTAAATTAATCCTAGGAGAAGGGTCCTCAATTCCATGGCACAAATGAATTAATAGACAGAAAGGGGGTCCCACTACCATAGTTATTTGTCCTTCACAGGTGAAATATTTTATTATACGACAGTTCTCTAGTGTTCTAGAATAGACATTCTATGGAAACCTTTGTTCTATCCCTTGGTACTTATGGCGATTATAGGTTGAGGCTCCCCCTCCCTATGAAACAATTCTATCATTTTTTGATAGGTAACATTGGTAGTTTCATTCAAATCAATTCCTCTATTTTCAAGACTATAAAGATGAGCAATGATTTTTAGAATTACCCAAAAATGCTTGCCACACATGGTTCGTACATCTACAAAATTCTTGATGAATTCTTTTACCAAATTCTCTGTATATCCCTTAAAATTTTTCATGAATTCCATCCACCTAACTTTTTGAAATAGACCCGCAATATTGCTCAATGCCAATAATTGAGTTGCTAAGATTGGTTTAGAATTTTTCTTGGCTCCTCCCATTTTTTCTTCCCTTTCCACTCTTGAATTAGTTTGCAATATCAGAAACCAAGGTGTTTTAGTAGAGATGGCAAACATATTTTCATCTAGGAACTCATCTTGTACCATAGCACAATCACCATCACGTTTAATCCGGGATAAGAAATCCGCAACTACATTGGACTTCCTTGGTTTGTCAATAATTGTTACGTTGAATTTCTAGTGAAGAAGCAACCACCTAATTATTCTTGCATTTACTATAGGTTTATTTCATGAGATACTTGATGGCTGAGTGATCTGTGTATATTGTGACTTTGCATCCTGTGATATAATGTCAAAATTTCTTGATTGTATGAACTACAACCAATAATTCTTTCTTCGTTGTGGTATAATTCCTTTATGTTGGATTCAAATTCTTATTGAAGAAAAACATGATATATTTTCCCCCATTCTCATCTTCTTGTCTTAGAACCACTCCAATGGCATCATCAAATGCATCATCATAGATATGGAATGAAAGGTTCCAATTAGGCCCTCAAAGGACAGGAGCAAAGATGAGTTTCTCCTTGATGATTTAAAATGATGACTGACACTCAAGTGTCTAGATGTACTCTACATTCTTTTGAAGAAGGGAAAACATAGGGGTTGGGATTTTGCTAAAAATTTCTATGAATCTTCAATAGTATCTAACATATCCTAAGAAACTTCTAACATCAATTTGGGTTTTTTGGGTCTTGAGTTGTTGTATTACTTCAATTTTCTTAGGATCGACCTTAATCCCTTCAGCTAAAATATGGTATCCCAACACTATACCTTGTTCTACCATTATCATAAATTTCTTGTGGCTTAGGGACAAACGATGATCTTCACATTGCTTCAACACCTTGTCTAAATTTTGGAGAGCCTCATCAAAGGTTGAACCATATATAGTGAAGTTGTCCATATAAACTTCCACACACTCATTCACCAACTCAACAAATATAGCTAGGATAGTTCTCTGGAACATCGCATGAGCATTACATAACCCAAAAGGAAGAACCCGATATGCAAATTTCCCCCAAGGTTAGGTAAAGGTCATCTTATCTTGGTCTTTTGTTGCTACCTATATTTGGTTATAACCACTAAATCTATCCAAAAATATAAAATATTTCCTTCCAACCAAGTTATCCAGCACTTGATCTACAAATGGTAGAGGGAAATAATCTTTGTGTGTTGCTTTGTTAAGTTCCCTATAGTCTACACACACTCTCCACTTTCCATTTTTCTTTGGAACCACAACCAAAGGTGACACCCATATATTATCAGAAATAAGATAAATAAACCCTACTTGTAGGAATTTCTCAATTTCAGTTTTAACAATGTCTTTAAGAGAATGATTGAGTCTCCATTGTGGTTGGTGAACAGGTCGAACATCCTAAGTATAGATATGATGAGTACACACACTGGGTTGTATTCCTCTCATATTTGTATAGTCCCAAGCGAAAGCTTTAGATCTATTCACTAGGGTGTTGAACAATTTGTGTTCTTCTGGCTCAGTCAACCAACTGTTAATGTTCAAAGTTTTTCCTAGCAGTAACATAATGGTTTTAACTCCTGAATGGTTGGATGTGGCAGTATGCATGGGCCTTATCAAGGTGTTAAGATGACAACTATGAGGTATGGTTTTATGAAGCCTGGCAATGTCTGCAAAGAAATGGTGCATTTTTTGAACTAAGTTTGTCAAAGGACAAGGCAATCCCATGAAACTAGCATTATCAAATTCTATGTGATCTATATTGATTGGGTGTCCTAGGATTTCTTCTACGTCTGTCATCTCCTCACCACTTGAATCCATAGTAAGACTTTCCATGTTGTTTTCCAATTCATCCTCTAATTCTTCACCATGTTGTTTGATGACTACCATGGCCAGTGAGGCCAAATTTTCCTGTCTATTGGGACTTTCTAGTTCATCAACCCATAATTTATTGTGTTCTATAAGCTTGGAAGGAGGGCACAAAAACAAATGTTTTCTTTAGGTCCATGTGAAATGGTCATTCCTCTCCATCTATAGTCAATTTGGCTGCAACAGTAGCCAACCATGGTCGTATGAGAATTATTGGATGTCTTTAGGTGTAAGGGACTCAATTATTTCAAAATCTATTGGATATTCCCATCCATCCACCTTAACAAGAACATTTTCAATGACGCCCTTGGGAATAGCTATGGATTGATTTTCCATCTGCAAGATTGTACTTGTGGGATGCAAATCAGTAAGTCCCAAATTTTCCATCACATAAATAGTCATTATGTTAATGGCTGCTCCAAGGTCTACTAAAGCATTAGGTATTGCTAGCTCATTAACTATTATAGTTATAAGTAGACTACTTGGATCATCATATTTCAAAGTAGTGGTCGTTCTAGCCAACAAGTCAGCTAGATAGCCATTTATGTGGATAGTATTTATTCATTTTGGTTTCCTCCCTAGAGTTTTGATACATAGTTGTTTGATTAGCTAGTTCAACTTAGGAATCTCCTTAATCGCTTGTAGCAAAGGGACTTTAATATGCAATTGTTTAATTTCTTGTATCAATGCAGTTTCGATAGATGTGGTCATTTCTAGCGTATATTTCACGGTGATTGGTTTCAGACGCTCTGAAAAAGGTGCTTTGATTTTGTCCTTAGGAGTGGAATCCTTCAAAAGTTCAGTTGGAGACTATTCCCCCTCCTCATGAGGCAGGTCAAAAGCTCCAGCTGAAGATGGCAGGTCGAGCTTGTTTTGAGTAGCTTGTAGAGCTTGTTCTATGGATGTGGGTATTGTTGTAGTTGTCTCAATAGACTTCGTAATAGGTTCTTTCAAAATTTCTTCAATAGTTAATTGTGAAAGTGTTTTTCCAAACCTTAATTGCAAGTTTCCATAGTGTATGATGTTAAGTCCAGTGACATTGTCCTGTTCAGTGGAATACACTAGAATATTCGAGCGATTGTTCTTTGGGTTCAAAATAAGTTGCATCGGAAGTGGTGCCTGGTTAACTTGTTCATTTTGTTGAGTACTGTGGGGAGGTGGTAAAAGATTTTATTATTGAGTAGGCATCCTTTTGGGACTAGTGTAAAATTGATGTTGAGTTTGATTCCATTGAGGAATAGAATTTTGAGGGTACCATTGCTGTTGAGGCTGGTTGGGCCATTGAGGATTGCCCCAAGATTGATTTTCCCAGTTAGGTGGTCCCCAAGGAGAAGTTCCCCAGTTAGGTGGTACAAGAGGTGGTTCCTGAGGCTAGGGTACTGCCCATTGATTATTGTTCCACTTGGGTTGAGGTCTCCAGTTAGGGTTTGAATTCTAGCCATAGGAAAAATTCCCTCTAGTTCTTTGATTTACAATGTTGACTTCTTTGTCAACTGGGGGTGTTCTTTTCTTAGAATTCTTGATGGCATTCAAAATCTCACACTGATCAATGGGGTGATTGTTGTCACAAATTTGACAAACATAAATTTTGTCAACTTTGTCCAAAGGGCATTCCCTTAGCAAATGTTTGTTTCAACACCTAGGGTAGTAAATGGACAAAGTCTCAGGATTTCACATTTTAGCCTGTATGCCATCTAACGTGGTATTCAGCTGAACAACAATGTTAGTCTTAAAGTTGGCTAGCTCTTCACGTAGTTTTCCTATTTCATTGAAACCTTTAAAGAGGGTGGACTTCTAGATGCCTCCTCGAGTACAAGAGAAATTTTGACACAATTTAGTAATATTGTCAAGCCCTAGTTGGGACACATCGTCTTTTCCCATTAAATCCAAGCTCCTTCGAGCTTCGTCGTCGAGACCTTTATAGAATAGGGTCTTTAGAATATTAAGACTTATGACTTCTCCACCACATCATTTAGATAAGAAGATAAACCTATCTAGGTAATCCTTTAGGCTTTCATCCTCATTTTTTCTTATTTTGAATAGTTCTTGTTTCCTATCACTGATCCTACAATAACTTTGGTATTTCTCCAAAAAGGAATACTCCATTTCATCCTAGCAGGTTATCGACTAAGAAGATAATCCCATAAACCAATGCATGGCTGAGTCTTTCAGAGTGGAGGGGAAAAGCTTTAGTTTCTGATTATCACTCTTATAGTCATATGTTTGACATAAGACTTTAAACTCAAATAGAAACTGGTCAGGGTCCTCAGTAGACAAACTTCAAAAGGTTGGCAAGAAGGCTGGTGAGATATTTTTCATTGTCATATAGTCATTTGCATCAATAGCAATAGGATAAGTGAATGTGCATGGTGGTGGAGGGTTATTGTTGTTGGAAACATTTCTATAGTCACCCATGATGTTAAGGGAATGTGATCCTCTTCAAAAATTTGCTTAGTGGGGTGAGGTTCTGGAGTTTGCAAAGGAATATACTCATCTACAACTATATGTTCTCTTTCTCGGGTATGTGGGAAGGTCTCAGGTTGACCCTGCTTGGTCAAGTCCTTAGTAAGTTCTTGATTTGATTTTTCTTCCTCCCTACTTGTGGTTGATACGTCGATTGGGGGGGTTTTTGGTATGAATCTTTTGTGGGGGCCTCGTTTCCTAACCATGCAAAAAGAAGCCAAAGGACTATTTTTGTTCCTAAAAGAGGTATTCAAGGTATCTCCTACTAACACTAGAAAAAGAAGGTCCCCGACAACATTGCTAAAAAGTGATAGGTTGTTGTTAGGTCCTAACACTTTAGTTGATAAACAAATTAATATATCGACCGGGCAGTGTTTGAAGGCTATATGTAATAGAAGACAACTTGACTATCTCTCTCAGGTTTCCTAAATGCTGGACAACTGAAGTAAAACTCTAAACTAAGAAGTCACTAAACTTAAAAAGCAAGAAATCATCTCTATAGAAAGCCTGAAATAACTAAACTAGAAAGCAAAAAACTATGAATCTGAAAAACATAACAACTAAACTAGAAAGCATGGAAATGATTAAACTAAGAAATGAATAAATTGCTGAAGAAGTAAAGCTTGTAAAGAAACTAGGAAACATTGATCTAATCAAAAGATAACAATCTAAACAACTAGTAGAAAATGATTTAACAATTTGAAACAATTGAAAGAAGGCACTACAAAACTTTAGACACTAAATTCAAAAGCTACATACTCAACTACAACTTGCAGGATTGATTTTAACATAATTACACATATGAAAATAAACTTCAATTCCAATTATTATCTACTAAATGAAAGTACATAATTAAAAGTAAAATACTTATCTAATCTACAACCCCTCGAGTGGCCAACTCTCGGGTGCTCCTATGCCTAGCTCATATCATATACATTGGTAACTCCAAATTACTTCATTCAAAGAAATCTGTTCACATTATTTAGTAACTCCAAAAGTGGTAGGAAAAACTCACTTTATTCATATGAAAGGTGTAACTTAGAAAACATAATGGCAGGATAACGATATTCTTCTATATATTATCATTTTCAACAATTACATATTTATATGAGAGCAACTAACAAAATCCTACTTTTTAGTTGATAAAGTCTTCAATTGATTGTCAACAACTAACATACTTTAAAGCCCATTGCATGAAATATTAAAGAGGCTTGACATGAGCCATAAAGTCTTTAGAATTGAAAATAACATAAACTATAAAAACTCGGTCCATCATGTATGCTCCTAAAGTTTTGATGCCCATTCACTTGTCCTCAATGGTGTTGAAATCTATGTTAAACCTCTTTGACTGGGATGGTAATTGATTGTGACAAATGACTTGTGAAATGCTCAAAAACTAAACCATTAAGTCGACACAAATTAGCTTATTTCGACTAATTTCAAGAAATAAAGATTGTATCCTTATTCACAAAAAAAAAGCAATTACTTATCCTAAAGACAATTAATTGGTAGCGTAAGGTTGGCTGAAAGGTGTAAGGTTAAGTATTTAGTCCATTATATTGATGAGGTTATTTTTACCTCATCACAATATAATTTAGAAAATGCAATATAATTTAGAAAAATCTCCCATTGCAAATAATTTATATTAGATCATTCTATTTTTCTTAGAGATTAAGTGTTGACAACTTGTAAAATATAAAATAAATAAATAAATGATTCATGGTCATATTATCCACATTTTGCACAATAATTATGAGCATCACGATTTCTGTCATTACAACAACAAAGTATCATTTTTTTTAGAATTACTATTTTTGTTTTGATTTTTTCAAATCATTAATATAAAAATAAAATTAAGAAATAAATGATCAAGCATCATACTCACCTAAAATCTTTAAGTGAAAGATGGAATAAATGTACATACTTTTAGGGGAGAGGGCCCAATAGTTGCCCATGTATTAATAGCTGCCCACTTGTTGCACAACTAACCCCCCAATTAATTCCTTTATAATAATCAATACATAAAAATCAAAAGCCTAGTAAAATATTTCGCATGTGCTAATACATGCTCACTTATACATGTTTAGTTTACCATGTTAGTGTAATTGCAATATAGGGGAGAGGGCCCAGTAGTTTCCCACCCTAGGTAACTTGATGCACCCTAAACTCTTAAATGGTACATTAGATTTCCATGACTTTTTTTGGGTTTCTTCATATGCGATTTAATAACTTAAAAGCTATTGTTTCATGGTAGTTATGACAATTGCAAGACGAGTCATTATAGAGTAATATTTTTTAATTTTATCACTAAATATATATGGACAATTAGAAATATTAATTGGAGGAGTTGTGCAACTTTTTTGGTCACTTACTGGGAGTCTATGTGTGGGTATTGATCAACACCTCCAAATGACCACTTTTAGACCTTTGTGAAAATTTGATGTATTATTTAAGAGCTTAGGATATGCAAAGTTAGGGTGGATGGCTACTAGATGCTCTCCCTTAACATCTTCACATAAAAATCTTTAAAAAGTAAGAAAACTAACATGATATTTAATTACATAATTGACAAGTGTTAAGACAATTTAATGGAAAACTAATAATCATATGACCCTTTTACAAACATCAAAATAAACCAAATTATGACAATCTTAAAATAAAAGAAAAAAAAAAAAACACTCATAAACAAAATTGCAAGTTATAATTTAAATGACCCAACACTCTTTTTTTTACATAAAAAACAACTAAATTATGACTCTTAGAAAGGAAGTTAAGAGTTGAATAAGACATGCCAAATAGTACTATAACTTTGAGAACTACGTATTTAATGCTATCTATTAAAATTTGGAGAATTATTAAAGAAATTTATATAATAATAACATATTAATTAAATATATTTGAACATCACATGTTTTTAATTTACATAAAATATTATTTTATATTATTAATTTTTAAATTTAAAAATATATTTTGTAGGTTAAATTAATTAAATAAAACATATCAAATAATAGTACATATAATATTTTAAATAATATTATTTTATTGATTTTAAAAATAAAATTATATGATTTTTATACAACTTAAATTTTGTACTATCAAATTTTATTACAGCAAAAGTTTTGGAAATGTATACGAACTCTTCCAACCAAAATTGACGTTTCAAAAATTGACCTTTACCGGTTCAAAACTCGGCCATTAAAGTGTAATTGTGGAAATACGAAGTGCAGAATTTACAGTCTGTACAAAACATTTGGTTTGCAGCATCTGCTTCCCTTCACCTTGGGATTATTCACAATTTTTTGTCAATCAGATGTTGCTGGTAAGAGCGAAGAGATTCCACATGGCAGTATGGATTAAATGCTTCATTGCAATAATTATCGTCTGCCACATGAATGGATTTGTTGAGAGCCACAACGATGATGGAAGATTTCACTGCGATTCAGACGGCGATGCAAAGATCCAAGCAGATTATTTACCCGGATTTGTGACTCTGGATGGTAAGGGAGATGAATGGGATGACCCCAACATAACGGGCTACATGTTTCCCCTGATGCCTGCCCTCCATCCCGACGACCATGACAATAAATACAAAAAAGGCGAAATGACTCTCAAGGTCATTTGATAGTAATATTACTGCTTTTCTTCTTCGTCTTCTTCTCTCACTTGGTTTTGTGTTAAGATTGATTTGTTTGCAGGCGTTGCACGATGGGCACAGTGTCTTCTTCCTTCTGCAGGTGCCAGGCGACTATCGTTATGTGAAGGGGTACGCTCAATTCGAAACTGTTCAACCAAAGTATTTCGTATTAACTAAAAAACTTGACAGTGTGGCTGAGATTATGGGAATTACCAATTAATTTGTTTGGGAAATATGCGGATAAATTTGTCTTTGTTGTAACTTGAGGGTGGAATTGTAGTTTGGGTTTTCTTTTTTTCATTTGAACTAGGGGAAGTTTATTGATTAAATTGCAGCAATTTCTTTTTTTTTAATAAAAGAGGGTAAAAACTTTATTGAATCATAACAGCATTACAAAGTCCAAAGAAGGAAGCCACAAGGGGCCAAAACAACAAGAATTAATTCACACCCAAGAAGCACCTCATATCCTCAGCAACCCACTCCTCAAGAACAGGGGCCATATCAACAGGGAGATTGCTCCAATCATCCACAGACCAAGAATCAGTCTTTTCCGACGCCCATCTAGCCAGCCCATCAGCCACCCTATTCCACTCCCGTGGAATATGACGGAAAACAATGGACTCCAAGGTAGAGCACAGAGAAATAATCTGTTTGACAACCACAGCTAGCTGCCAATTCACATCCTCCAAATTTTGATTATTCAACATATCAATAACCACCTGAGAATCAGCTTCACAAACAATCCGCCGCCATCCAAGGGAAACCGCACGCTCAACCGCCAAGAGAATAGCGCTAGCCTCCATAAGATTATTAGTTTGCAAACCACGATACATAGAAAAGAAGAAAACCACCACTCCAAGGCTATCTCTACCAATACCACCAACCCCAGCATGCCCAGGGTTACCTCTAGAAGACCCATCAGTATTAATTTTCAACTCCCCTAGAGCAGGTGGGCACCAAAAGCCCTCACGAGCAACCCTCTCACGCCCACGCCTACGATGCACTTTACTCATAATACACTTCCCCCCTGTGGCAAGACCCAGGGAATTTACAACACCCAAGTCCCCAGGAGCAATCGGCACAGACAAGTCACACTTTGCAGTTAAAGTCTCCAGCAAAGCCCCAAGAATTCGCCTCCAAAGTTGCCCCACGAGCAATTTTTTATCCAAGAATATTCTTCTGTTACGTTCCAACCAGATTTGCCAAACAATCAAACTAGGACCAATGCTCCAAGCAATTTTAAGAAAAGAGGTTGTAGCAGGAGAAGAACCCTGTCTCTTCCAAAAATCCTCCAAAGAAGAGACATGGCAACACGGTAAGCTCCAAAGATTCCACCAGTGATGCCAGATAGTCTTAACAAAAGAGCACTGAAAAAATAGATGTGATAAGCATTCATCATGCTGACCACATAGAATGCACATGGAGGGGCCCTGGAACCCACGTTTGCAAAGATTATCCCAAGTAAGACACTTACCTTGAACCACAAGCCAAGAGAAAAAATTACACTTAGGCCAAGCAAATTTATTCCAAGCATGCTTCCACCAAGAAACCTGGGAGCTTCCAAAGACCTGTTTATCCAAAACCTGATAACCAGAGGCAACCGAAAATTTTCCTTTCAAGTCGGTCCCCAAGCAAGCACATCAGCCCCTTGGAGAGAATTGCAGACACGACTCGATAAAATCTTAGCAAGCTCTTGACGATCCTCCACTGCACCACCAGGAGGCCAATCCAAGGGGCTCTTCCACCTAGACACAGAAATTTGACCCAAAGATTGTTGAGATTTAAAATCTGCCACATGACTCCAACCCGCCTCCACAAAAATCTGGCACAAATCTTGGAGATGGGGATGAGATGACACAATGGGTGGGTATCCATCCCAAGAATCATACCAGAAAAGAGCATCTCGACCCCCATTACAAATCCAAAAAAGTCCCTGTTTAACCAACTTGGCACCACGTTTAAGGGTACTCCAGATCACAGAGCCTTTCCCCTCCATACTAAACCTTGATACCTCCCTACTTTCTACTGCCCCCAAATATTTGAAGGTCAGAATTTTAGCCCAGCACATATGCTGTTGAGAGCACCAGCGCCAATACAACTTAGCAGCCAAGGCCTGCCCATTCAAATCAGCCCGCCGTAAACCAAGACCCCCCTCTTGCTTTGGCCTACAAACAACATCCCACTTCACAAGACTCCATTTTCTATGAAGAAGATTACCAGCCCACAGAAACTGACGAGACAATTTCTCGAAATCTCTAATAAAACTTGAAGGAGCAGAAAGAACAAAGCATTTATAAATAGGAAGAGCCTGGACCACCGACTTTAAAAGAGTCACTCTACCTGCTGAAGAAAGCCACCTGCAAGTCCAATGACTGACCAATCCTCGAAACTTATCAAGAGTCTCTTGCCAAAACCTTTTGGGGAGAGAGCGAACAGCAAGAGGGATTCCAAGATAGGAAAAAGGAAGCGAACCAATCTGAAACCGAAGGATACCAGCAATTCTCCTTTGAATACCTTTAGGAGTGTGGAAGAAATATATGAAGGACTTCCCCTCATTTATGCATTGCCCAGAAGCTGCCAAGTAACTGTCCAAAACACTGCGCCAATTGAGAGCCTCCTCAACCTTAGCCCTACCCATCAAGGCAGTATCATCTACAAATTGCAGATGAGACTGAGGGGGAATACCATCTCCCCAACTCCATCCCTGAAGCAATCCACTAGCAACCTGAGCACGAATGAGTCTTCCCAGGCCTTCCGCAAGGAGGATGAATAAGTAAGGAGATAGGGGATCTCCTTGCCTAAGGCCTCTAGAAGCACCAAACAAACAAGTGGGCTCACCATTGATAAGCACCGAAAAGGAGGAGGAAGTGACACAACTCCTAACCCATTCAATCCAACCCTCAGCAAAGCCAAAAGCTCCAAGGATTTTAAATAGAAAACTCCATTTAACACGATCATAAGCTTTAGCCATGTCTAACTTGATAAACATAGATTTATCTTTTGAGGATTCCATAGAATGGATGGCCTCAGCAGCAATAACTACCCCATCCATGATCTGTCTTCCAGCAACAAAACCCCCCTGCTCTTCAGAAATTAAGTCATCAAGCCAAGGCTTCAGCCTTTCTGCGATCAACTTAGTAATAATTTTATACACAACATTACATAGAGCTATAGGCCTAAACAAATCCAAGGAGTTAGCTCCCACCTTCTTAGGAATAAGAGCTAAAAATGTAGCATTTAGGGACTTCAACATTTGTTTATGCATAAAGGATTCTTGGACAACCTCTAAAAGGTCCAATTTAACCACTTCCCAGAACTCCTGAAAAAATTCAATGGGGAATCCATCAGGCCCAGGAGCTTTACCTTTCTTCATCTGGAATACAACCTTCTCAAGCTCCGACAAGGTAATAGGAGCAAGCAATGATTCATTCATTTCATTAGTCACCAGCTTCGGGATACAATCTAAAATTTTAGCTTCATCCTCCTCCGCAGGAGGCGAATCCTCAGAGAAAAGGGTAGAGAAATATCGAATGCATTCAGCTGAAATAGAGGCTGAAGAGGACAAAGATTCCCCATTAGGCAACAAAATAGAAGAAATAGCATTACCTTGTCTCCGATCCTTAACTGAGTTATGGAAGAAAGCAGTGTTTCGATCCCCAGCCTGGAGCCATTCAATACGAGACTTTTGTTTCCAAAAAATCTCTTCTCTTAACTCCCATTCCTCAAGCTCTTTTGTTGCAGCAACCTCTAATAAACTCAGCTCCTCTGAGAGGCCTTGATCTCGAATTTGTCTGGTAATTAGGTCTAGATTATCTCGCGCCTTTTGCTTTTCCTGAAATAAGTTACCAAAATGCTGCCTATTCCATCTTTTCAATCTGTATTTAACATACTGGAGCCTCTTTGAGAAAGAGTACATGGCAGTGCCATATGCTGGCTTCCCCTGATCCCACCAACTAGGGAGCAAAACATGAAGAGATTCATCCCTAAGCCACATGAGTTGGAACTTAAAGGTCTGTCTAGCACACCGTTGAGGCACATCAACCACTAGCTTAATAGGCCAATGATCAGAACCACGACCATCCAAAATTTCAGAGCTTATCAACCACCTGTCCCCCACCCAAAAACTAGACACCAAAAATCTATCAAGTCTTTCAGAAATAGAGGCATCGCCAATTCTCCTATTATTCCAAGTAAAAAGACCATTGCCAGGTTTGATATCCACAAGATTCAAAGCAGAGATATTGTCCTGGAGCAATAATGCAGAAGCCTCCAACCTTGCAATACCACCTCGTTTTTCTGCAAGCTCCGTGATAGCATTAAAATCGCCTCCAATAATCCAAGGATGGTAGGGAAATAAGCTACGAACTAAACGAATGTTGGACCACAAAAGTTGCTTTCCTTGCAACTCCACAGGCGCATACACATTGGAGAAGAGAGCAATTTCCCCTGACATAAAACAAGAGGCCACCATGGAAAGGGAGGACCTGAAAGACACCCACCAAAGGGGGCAAATCTTACGCGGGTTCCATAAACATGCCACCCCGCCAGAAGACCCTTGAGCACCAATGCATTGGCATCCACCATTCCCCCATAACTTAGGAACTAGATCCATCATACCCTCCACAGAGAGCTTAGTCTCCTGCAAAAAAAGAACATCAGGCGAATGACACCTAATCAAATCCCGAACAGCTTTTTGTCTAGGGCCACTGTTCAAGCCCCTAACATTCCAAGAGAGAACTATCATTTCGAGGGGCATGAAAAATGCGAATCCAGAGTCTTGACTGACCCTGACTCCACCAAAGTCTCCCCTATCATCTTAATCTTTTCCTCATCCTTCTTCCTTCCCAGCTTAGAAATTTTCTCCGGCCCCCCCTTCTTGAGAACTTTTTGCAGAACACCCAACTGAGAGGACGCCTTAATATTCTTCTTGCCCACCTCTGGACCAACTTTTTGCAAGAGGTGAACCTTATCTACACTATCTTTCACTACCTCAGCACTACCACCCAACTCAACCTGAACCTCCATTTGACGATCTGTCCCTAGAGCCGAAGTCCCATCAGTAAGCGGAGCCATAATCCCCTCTGAGTTGAGCAAAACCTGACTAGAATCTTTCCCAACCTCATCTAAGCATGGCACTCCCATACCCCCCTCCTGTTGGGGAGTAAGCATTGCCTCAACTAAAGGGCCATGCTGATCAATATCCAGAGTCCCATGATCTAGATCCAAAAATCCTGGGTTCACCTCCTGTTGACTAAGATCCTCTAGCACCTCAAACCTGTTGAAGGTGTCCTCCTCCTGCCTGTCCTTCAAAGTCCTTTTATGACCTTTATTTCTGTTTCGGCCTCTAACGGGAATAAATCCATCTTCCCTACCACCAGAACCCTGAATGGGGTCCTTGCCCTTATCCACCCTAGGTGGATTAGCTGAAGGTTGAGAAGAATGAGCCTCCAAAGGCTTGGCCTTTGGACATCTGCGCAGGAGGTGACCATACTCATGACAGAAACGACAACGGAAGGGAAGTGTTTCATAATCCAGCTGTTGCACCCATGAATAATCTCCTGCACTCACTTCTAACGAGTCTGGCAATGGCTTACTTAAATCAATTTCTACACAAAATCGGGCAAAAGTCATTACCTTTTTGAATTGTGTTTGCTGAGAAGAACCCACAGGTTTCCCCAGCTTCGAGGCTAATAGGCACAACACATCCTCTCGCCAGCATTCCACAGGGAGCCTTGGAAGACGGACCCAAACCGGAACCCGATTCGGAAGTTCCTCTGCCGGGTTGAAGCCAGCATGCCATGGCTTAATAAATAAGCCCACCTGGTTATAAAAATACGGGCCCCCTTCAAAAATCCTATTCCGATCAGCCAAACAATCAAAAGTAACCATGAAGTAGTTATTTGCCAGGAGGCGGATCTCCATCTCTCCCTCAGGCATCCATGTCTTTTGAGCCCACATCTCCAAGAATTGCAAAGAAATTTTCAAACCTAAGAATTTGCAATAAAGAGAATGTCGTGCATAATAATCAATGTCTTCAGCCAACATCTCCATTGGAATGACTACGCTCGGCCTCTCTTTACACCGTTCGAGGCACCCATTAATCTTCGGAATTCTAGGCCCCCCTACCGAGCCCATCTCGACTTTCTCAGGTTCCACCGAGAAAAGATTATTATCAAAAATCTTCGAACCCTGTGGAGAGGGTTTCGATCCAAAAGCAGAACGAAAGTCCATATTGGGACAAACCCTAGAAGATTCTCCAGTATCCATCAAAGAGCACACAACGCAAGATGAGCAAGCAAGGCCCAAATAAAACCAAGAGCCCTTCGAAGAAGGCACACTCCACTGGACACCAAGGTCGCAACCCCCCAACCCCAGAATACACACCTGCTGCAAAAGAAAAGAGCCTCCCCCCAAATAGCGTAAAAAAACCCACCCCCAAGAAGCTTCAGAGAAGAAGAGAACAAATCCGACCCCCAACTACACATGCAACCACCAAAAGACTACATGCAGGCCGAGCCTAGATGGCTGCGGCCTCATGCAGCGCTTGCAGAGCCCAGTGTCTCCATTTTTCTCAATTGCAGCAATTTCTTAAACTGATGATGATTTTTAATATTCTGTAGATCAGATTGGTCTGCAGAATTGTTGAAGTTCATTATTCCAATATATACTATGTCTTTTTATTTTAAATTCCATTATCATGTAGGAATTAGCCTGTAGGATCGGGGGAAATTGGTCTTCAGGACCTGTCAAAGTGCACTATTAAAATATGCAGTTATATTATTTTTTTGTAAAAGACATTTCTTTACCCATTTAGCTTCAGGCATATAAGAATCAAACCCAGCTCCGTCTATACCCAGGAGGAATTGAACTGTTGTGGGCTCTTTGTGAGCACAACTTTCTCACCAACTGACACTGACCTGGGGGCTTAACTTATGTTGGTATCAAACACGGTCCCAACCACATCCAGCAGGAATTGAACTGTTGTGGGATTTTTTTGACCTCCACTTTCTCACCAAGTAGACTCTGATCTGCAGGCTTACATTACAGGGGTATCGAATGTAGTCCCAACTCTGACAGCAAGAATTGAACTATGGTGGGCTCTTTGTGAGTGTAGATTTCTCATCAACTGTACTCCAACCTATGGGCTTATGCTTTAAAAAAAAAACTTCAAGGCACAATACATGATTGAAGTTAATACTTTTGTACTCGTTCTCAATGTCCTTTAGTTCATCAAGAGTCTCAACTGGGATGAGTTAACATCATGATGTCGGGTGTTGTTGGCAGTCCATGCGATTTGACATCACAGAAGGAAAAGATAAGTTTAGATGAGCATGCTCATCACTTTGCAATTGCAGTTTATGAGCCATAACTCAATGTTCTTTGAACTGTTGGAGTGCTATCAGTCTTGATACCATAATATGTGTCTTTTTACAAGTCACGACTTGAACCTCTCAACCCAGTCCTCGCAATTTCTTCAATTTTGTTAAATTTCTTCAAGAGGGTGTTCATTTTATCTTGTTTTGTGCTGAATGCAGACAATCAAAAATCTGCCCTTCTGTGGCGCTTATGTTTCAAGTGGGTGAAGATGCAACATACAAAGATGTAAATATTGCCAAGCAAGCAGTAGCCTCAAACTTCACTTTTTTTCTACTACAATAATTAGATCAGTGATCAATATGCTGTTGGATAGATTCTTAGAAAGCAAATTAAATCAACCATAAGATAAATGTGCATTAAATATTTTAGACAGTTCTCAACTCTAGTAGTTTCCTTTTTGATGACAAATCCATCTGTCCCTTATAATTACCAATTATAATTTTCTCCACGTAGAATAATTGCATCCAGCAGATGGGTGGTTGTGACGATTTTAAAATTTTTTATCAAGCAGATGGGTGGTTGTGATGAGGAGCCTAACAAATGTTCGAGCAAAAGTTGCAGTGGTCATGAAGTGGATATTATGCACTTCTCAATTGGAACTGCAATTCCAGGTCGTTTATATGGTGGTAACATCATTGACAACTTAAATCGCACAGGACGAGATACGTATGTCATGTATTTCCTATATTAGATTAGAGTATTCCCTTCTGGAAGATGTTTCTTTAATGATTATTTATACATATGACATGTTTATTACTTACAATTATTATACTTTCTGTTTCTATCACAGGTTTGGTCACCTGGTTGATTTGTATGCCTGGAATCCACACTGTCGTTATTTAGATGGGTTGGGTCCTGAAGGTATGCTGACAAGTTAATATGTAACCATAATGCTATTTAGCTTTGGTATGCTATTATCATATTATATTGTGCAAATGCTTCAAGCAGTTGACAAGTATTTTGGTCTTTTTGAAATTTAACTCTGCTGAGTTGGTTTGAACTGTGAGCAATTTATCGACATTAGTCAAGAAATGAAGAAAATATGCAAAGAAGAGAGAACAAACAAAATGCTTTAGTATAGCCATTTGGATATGCTTTGAAACGAATTACTATTTTTGACATCTATTTAAGTGAAATACATACCAACCTAGTTGACATCCCAAAAGTTGCGGTTTAATGAAAGTAACACACCACACTAACAGGCTTAGTTTACAGCAAATGTATAAGTTCACTTCTATAATGAGTAGATAGTTGCTTTCAGAATCTGTTGTAGCTTGGTTATTAGGAAGTGTTCCAGTTCTTAAGGAGGTGATTGCAGAGAATGTAATTCAAGTTGTGTTTATTCTTCAACTGTTAATGCTAGGTCTCAGGGCTAAGCATTCCAGTATTAATGAGTTAAACTATCTAGTCCTTTACTATCATGGCATTTAGCAATTCCAATAGCTTGAAAATATTGGAAATTGAAACCTTGTTTTTCCTGTAACAAAATCTGCTGGACTAAGTGAATGTTATTGTGGCAAACGTCCTCCCAGAGTTGAATTTTTCTTTGCTTCCAGAAAGGTGGAGGGATTTTGGGTTGTGCAAGGATTCGTGTCTCTTTATTTTAAGCTCACAAAAGGCATGCACTGAAAACTGGTGGTTGTGGAACCATAAGTAGCTTTCCTTATTTCAAAATTTTCCACTACTCTGAGAAAAGTCAACAGATTGAACCGAGGAATAGGGTATTTGGGGAAGCTTGAGGGGATTTTCTAGAAACAAAGTGGTCTAACCTTCATTTGAAAATGAAGGGACTTTCTAGAAACAGAGTGGTCTAACCTTCATTTGAAGATGAAGCAAGAGGAGAATCATCAACATGTAGTTCTAAGGAAACCTTTGGCATTGAAGGGCTGTAAAGACCCAATTAATTCTAACTGAAAACACCACTATTTTTTTTTTGTGTTCAAGTATTCATTCACAAGTATACTCGGGAACTCCTATTCGTACGGGATAGGTATAACATCTGTTCGTATGGAACAAGAATTCACTTCATCTTTTCGTATGGAATAGGAATATACATCTATTCATATAATCAGAATAGGCATCCGCCTAAATGAGGCAGGCATCTATCATATGATAGGTATGTGCTCTGGCCAGAGTCTTGGACTCGTCAGGATCATCTAGATCTTGAGTCGCTTCCCTGATGGCCACACTTCCTACTAAAAGTGTACCTAGGTCGTCGTCCTCAAGGGTATGTAAATTGTAATTCTAAGCTTGAAACCCGCCTCGGAATTTGGCCTAAGGGCCTTGGGGAATCAAGCAATCCATGTGAGATTCTTCTGAGTATAGTTGTATATGTATTTTAGTTGATTATCTCTTATAACTGGTTATGTGATCTCTCTAACCCTAAACCCCGTTCCCGAATGCTTGAGTACTGGGAGGATCCTTTCTTTCCTAGACTGCCTACATACCCTGCTTCCAAACGAGATCAAGGGGTAAAATATGTAGTTCTGTTTTCTAGACTATGTTTATGTGAACTATTATAAAGCGGGTACACAACCCTTTCTAGGGTTTTTATTTCCCCCAAACAGTTCCTTTGCGATTGCTACCCACGATGGGAAGCATGGATAATAAATGACCGTCTTGACCATTTATTGTTTATCTAATAACATTCATCTAACCCGCCTCCCTAATATGTTCGTCTCCCTTGACCCGTTTAAATGATTTCCTAATAAATTATCCACATGATTATATCTTCAAGTTAGAATTACATTTGCACCATAGAAAATACTTAAGTCTCAATTTTTCTAGGTTGTCACTAGCGGATTTGATTCATTTTTGTTTTATCTTTTTAGATTATCGATCCAAAGGGGATTTCCCTCCCTTTGAATTTTAAACAACCTATGTTCCTTATTTCTCCCTAGTGATTTATAGGGACGATGCCACAAATGCCGTTATTGCAGCTGTGTTAGGCTATAGATGTAGTAGCTCAAGCATGACGACATTACCCGTAAATGTGAGCCAGAGGCACCATTAATATCGAACGCTGCTGGTTTTGTTTTCCTTCTTTGATTAGTTTTTCAACCATATCTAACATACTTAAATCTTAATAAGGAAAAATAAGACACATAATGTAGGGTAATTTTAACAACATTCATTAGGAAATTAAAAAAAAACATTATGATTAAATAAATCAATGAGCATTGGTCAATAATTTATAGTAAGTTCCAATCTTAGCAATTTAAATGCCATAGGCTTTAAAAGAATTATTTAACCATTTATTTAGTAACTAAACCATATCCACTCATAAAAGAAATCCCCATGCAACATAATTAAGTGAGTTCTTAAATGCATTATTTCAAGAAATTTCATGACACACATTGTTCCCTACTTCCGTTATCAAATGTATACAAGAAATCACTTTTACCTAGAGATAAATATCTTCAAGAATTGTTGCAAGGATTGTTGTCCTACCTTTCAACTCATATTTCTATCATCTAGATAGTTTATGTAGCATTAGGATATGCAAATTTCAATGTAATGTAGTAACTATTCATCACTAACTAGGGTTATCGAATTGAGTTCCTATGTTGTCTATTCCTTATAGAAGTTTACCTCTAGGTAAGAAGAGGTTTCTTTTTCTCTATATTTGAATTTGAAGAGCCTAGACCAAACTAGAATAAAAAGAGAGCTTGAATGCTTCAATATAGCCAATTGAAGTGTACCATTAATAAATGTCTAGGAAAATTCTATTTATTTTATTTGTCTATGGTTTGACTAGTTATAGTTAGGAAAATTTTATCAATATTATTACATGGTTTTTGGACTAGTGATATCTTTAAATTGATTGTAACTTGCAAATTTCTAATCACACTAGATAGCAATTACACATGTCCAAGTGTTTTGGTAAGACTTCCTAAATGGATTAGATCATATAAGGAAATATATACCAAATTAACATACAATCATTATGAAATAAAAAGTTAAGGGGTGGTTAATAATATTTTAGATCAATGCCTATTATTATGCACCAAATCAAATATCAATGGATAAGTAACATAGACCATTCATTCATCTAACATATTTGAGTAACCAAATTTACATGGTCTTGTCTTACGACACATAGGGCATTAAATACCACTTAACCCAAGATATTTGGATTCTACTTAGTAGTCTTTTGTCTATATTTCTAACTTCATTTGTTAAGGTATTTTAGAGGTTTCTTGTTAAGTTAAATCCGTAACAAATTTCTTTCACCAGCTATCATGACATTAACAACAATACAAAAAGCTTGTATTGAAATATTCCGAACCAATTTTTTTCAATTTTTGATTACAATAAGCAATGCAACACACATCTGTTAGGGTTAGCACTTAAACCAAAACGATGTGGAATTCAACTCTAACCAAGGATGTACACCGGGATCCTGAGTTGGGCAAGGTGTGACCATATGGTCAGAGGATCTCAATGCAATGCTGATAAATGAACTCTAACCAAGAATGTGCCGGATGGACGACGAGCATATGGTCAGAGGATCCTTACCAACTACAATGCTGAAAGTAACTCGACGCCAAGAATGTGCTATCCAACCCAAGGTGGGAATGGAGCTACCATATGGCAGAGACTCTAATGAGCTACAATGCGATGTTCAATATAAGATAGGCGGCAAGCCAGCCTCTTCCACTTATTCAGTGGGAAATATAGTAAATTAAAGAGTAGAAGAGAGAATGCTGACAGTACTACTGTTCAACTTACAATTTGATAGAAAGTGCCTGTCATGACAAGGATTAGAAGCTCTCCAGTGCTGCAATAATAAACAATGTCTCCTCAAAGCTTAATAAGATGTTCTAGTCACCAATCCATCAACATAATGCAACTTCTTAAATCTGATATGACAGACCAGTAAGTTAAAATGCATAAACAGCAACCTAATATCTCACCAAAATGCACATATCTCACTCAATACTCACACTAATGATGTGGAATCAAATGCAGAATACCCTAATAAGTATGGCGACCAAGATGGGACACCAAAACCATACCAAATAACCCTTAATTCTTTTTTGCACAAATCCCAAGGAAGTATAGATGGTACGACCCCCTAAGAAGGGCGATTTCTCTTTATAAAATCCAATCTTTAATCAAAAAATCTGAAATTTTCCATGAAGGGTCGCCCCTATCAAGGAATCACAAATGATCAATACCCAGAAAGAGATTATTTTTATTTTTTGATATATGAGCATAAACACCCTTCAGCTACACTAAAGCAACACCTCCAAAAATGACTATAAAATGCAAGAAACTGAACTACAATGCAAAACTGATGCTACAATGCAAACCTCACTACAAAATTCTTTCAACTACAACTATCTCACCACTAGTTGCTATCTTTCAAGCAAGAAGCAATGCCAAGACTAGGAGGCATTCATTCCTCGAAGCGATCCCAGTACCATTCCGATAGAGTAACATTACTGTAGACATAAGATGATCCAATGAAGGGAAGAGGTCTCTATTTATAAACTCAGCAAAGAATCTCTAGAGGCTTCTAGAAGTGGCGCCCGAATTTCAAATTTGAAATAATCTTTTTCCCTCCAAGAGTGGCGTCCCACTTTCCAAGCAATATTTGACTTTATTTTTAAATTAATTCCCTCCTCAAAGATGGCGTCCAACTCAAGCATGAAAATAGATCTTTGAATAATAATAAATTACCCTCAATGAAGCGCCCACCCATGAAGAACACCTTTTAAGAACAACTTGAAGTGATGTAGCTAGGCCAAGGGGGGGTCAACATTAAAATATAACATTAAACATAACATTATTTAAATAAAATGAACTTATCTCTCCAAAATGCATCCCAAAGCCAAAATTGAACAAACCAACTGAGCCGACTGAAGATGAGAGCCAACTGTGCCGAAAACAACAGGACCACTGCTAGAAATAGAATTTCCTGAAGGTGCTCGGAACGCAAAGCAAGCCACACCACTGCGAAGCTCTTTGAAAACCCAAAAAGAATCCACAATTCAATCACCAAATTTCGAGCAACAACAACCTCCAAAACAGGAAACCCTAATTTCACCTTCCGAGCAGCCTACAGGTCTCCAGAATAGGCCAATGGTCAACTGAATTCATCACGCTTGAGAAGGGAACATTACATGTATCCAAAAAAGTATAAATGTATATATCCTAAAGAAATTAATGAGGCAATAGAGACAATTGGATTCATTCAAATAAAGGCATGTCTTATGCTGAATTTTTCAAAAGGGAAAGTATGTATAGTTGATAAAATTACATATTTGACACAAAATAGGAATGCTTTTTAAGAATGGAGTTCACTACAATTTTCGTGGATCTTCTAATTAGCCCTTTGCATAGAATGCACAAATCCTACTTATAGAAGAGTGACATTGTTTATGGTGCATGGGTGATTAGTGTAGTCATGAACGATCACTATAACACATTCTCTATTGACATTTAGAATTATGACAAGGCATCTAAAGAAGCATGGAATGAGTGCAACAGTAAGTGGAGCAATAAATGTTCTTAGTTAACTAAAATAAAATTGGACGCCTAACCTAGGTTCTCATTGTAAGGTGTGATCTTTCAACAAATAATTAAAATTATAATTCAACTAAGGCTAATCCATTATCATTGAAACCATAATTTAAACAAATAAGAAATATTGGGTGTGCAGTCGATATCCAATTAAAATCTTCATAGCAAATGGTAGAATATTACATTTACATACTCATTAAATCTGTTGTATGGATGGTGGTAGTATATCATAGCTAATAAATTAGAAAATCTAACTCTTCAAATTTTATACTAAATGACATTGCCTGCAACTGTTTTCTTAATGGTTCTGTTGCTATCCATTAAATGAAGCATCTATTCCAGACTATGGGTCTCTCCAAGAATTTGATTAAGGGTGTTAGAAGATAACAATGGGGCTATCCTAGTAGAGGTGTTGCAATATGGAAGATCTCCTTGTATCTATAGAGAGAGAGCGCTTTCTTTTTAGTGGAGTGATAGGCAATAACTATTAAATTATTAACTAAATTGAAACTATTCTTAGCTGTAGCGCCCCCTTGCATAACTATATTCTTTGCTTATCCTAGATGGCTTGTATATTCTTCATCTGATATGGTCTGCGTACATTTACAAAGGGCTTAACATTTTGTACTTACTCGCTGTATATATATATTTATGACAGGAAGACAACAGCAGATCACATATGTAGCAATAAAAAAATAATGGTGAGTTACCTACCTGATGACGTTTTTCCAAGAGGTGGAGCAGTGAATTCGGTTGCCTAAGTTGGCCCTCAACTTCCAAATGCTTTGAACTCTTCTGTAACTCACCTCTAAAAATCGTTTCCAATCCCAGATGATGCAGAAGATAGATACTGATTGGAGTGCTCCAAACACAATTTCGTCCTCTTGACTTTATAGACAAGATTGCATTAAATTCATGGCAAACTGTAGCAGGAGTTAGTTTCGAAATTTATCATGGCAGTTGAATTGTATTCCATGTGAATATCCTGGACGAGATGAGGTGATTGAAGTCGGCGTTGGGTGGCTGTAGGCGCGACTTTGTCGGTTGGTCTGTGCTGACAAACAATCAATTTTCATGTCTGCACAATAAATCCATTTGTTGGTGAATGAAATTGCTTTTCATTCAAAGATCTTTGTTAGATTTATTTCTTGTCAATAATAAATGACTAGATCCAACTGGCAGATATTTTAGGAAATGTGGAGATAATGAATATCAAAACATGTTCATGCATTTACCTTTAGTATTAAATTCTATCAAAATGTGCAGTTGAAGGAGAGGAGTCGTGACAAGGGCAATCTCCAATCGTGTGATCTTGTTGGAAATAAGCCATACCCGGACCGACGATGGACTGGTCCTAAAGGGGCCAGTAGCTTAGTGGTAGAGCATTCCAGCATCAAATGGAAGCTCCTAGGTTCGAGTCCTAGCTGGTCCATGAAAAGCTCAACATGGTATTACAGCCAGACCAGGCTAGGAGCCCCAAGCATCTATAGAGTGGTTTAAGGGAGGGTGTTACAAAGAAGCGACACCTGGCCCAAAGATGAATTGGTCCTAAAGGGGCTAGTAGCTCAGTGGTAGAGCACTCCAGTGGCAAATGGAAGGCCTTAGGTTCAAGTCCTAGCTGGTTCATGAAAAGCTCAACAGATCTGCGATTTGTCATCTAAAGCAATAGTTTGGTAATTTGATTTAATAAACCTGCAATGTTAACCTATGACTTTCTTCAGACTTAAAGGGTTTCAAAGCTTTTTCCATTGACTTATCCAGGCTTGCTGGAACACAAACCTTTTTATTGGGCATGGGAGAAAAGGACCTGTGAAATTCATAGCAAAAATAGAGGCGCCTTTTGACTGATCCATATGAGTAAGGAACAGCCATAATTGAACAGGAAAGCTAGGAAATTCATTCCATGCTTCTCACTGAAGTTCTGCTGCTTTGTCTGTAGTAAAGTTTCATGACACCAGTTGAAAACTATCAAAGTATTTTTACAGACAACAATTGAAACAGTTGTGCTATATACCAAGCTCCCAAATTGAAACAGAAAGACTTCTTAGGCAGGTTTAGGATACTGGATACGTCCTAGCCATGGGCATCCTAGTACTGTTGAACTGTGATCAAATTGTATACTCCGAGGAGATTACACCAGCAAAGTATTCAACAAAAGCAAGTTGGTTTAAGTTTGTACAAGAATAGAAATATTTATTAAGCTGAAATAAGAATGCCAAGTTAATAGGTTTAATTTCATTTCCTTGTATATTTTTGGGACAAATTTCCATCTGTCTGGTGCTGTGGGGATTTTCTACACTAGAACCAAAAGTGGTAATAGCTGCTTCACCAGTTGTTTGGATATAATGTAAGCAAATTTTGAATTTTCCCAAAGTTTGGGCCAGCTAAGACTCAAACTAATAAGAAATGCATTATGTGATTGAATCTCACATATGTGGGGACATGATCAGTTACACTTGGAAGGAAAACAAACATTAAACTCTAACCTACTTGAGCTCCCTTCAAACACATATTCTAATCCTTATACTTTATTTGGAAGTTGTAAGCAAATCTCAAATCTATTTTAGGAAACAAACATGCATTGTAGAAGTAGAGGAAAGGAAGCTTCTGAGCACAAAAAGTGTTAGATATTGAAGAAGGATCAATTTTGACAAAATAATTGTCCATGGAAGGATCATGATCACTTCAATTTTTACAATATTTGTATCCCAGCAGATCACCTAACTGAAGGTTGTCTGTATTGCTGCAGGCTGAAAGAAAGAGTACATTTCATTATAGTGCAAACAGCCATTAGGAAGTACTCTAGAAGTTTATTCAGTTTGAAAGTCAAACTTCAAATGTCATGAGGCATGGCAAGTAGACAGGATGGGAAGAGAAGCAGTTCCAGGAGCTCCTCCAGCCAACATTTAAAAGAAAGAACCCACGTGTAAGCAAGTTGACTAACCTGATTTATAGAACAGAAGAGTCTGATGATAATACTGTAGAAATTTTGTTAAGGATCTGCAGGAATTCCCTGCTGAACCGAACTTTATGACCTGACATGATTCAACTCTTGTACCAACTGAACCAATTTCTCTTGTTCTGAAGGAGAAACCTTCAAGCTGGTTCTTAAAGGGTCTCA
>VDFB02193867.1:665757141-665907089 GCA_007258455.2 Sequoia sempervirens
GACTCAACATAGACCAACTAGGGTGTGAGTGTGTGAATGCTCAATAAGGCTGAATTAAAGGCTACCAGACCAAGTTCTTCTCCTGAGTGATACTTCCCCTCTCTTCTAGAGGTTTGAACCTATTCCTACATCTAGCTTAGTACATCATAATAGTAGTTAGCCAAATCAATACATTCATATGCATTACATATATTTCAAATAAAGAATCATTATAAAAAATTAAATTGAAACAAACATTCATTCATCATATTTCCATCAAGATTAATATATAAAACACATTCACATATATTAAAGCAAATTTACCAAACACGGTAATTGTAAATAGGTAATAACACACAAGGTGTAACAAAAATGATATTTTTTCAAAATTAAGGAAAGATATGTCAATAGAAATTAATATATTTTTCTAAAAAATGAAAGACCCACCAAAATTTTATATCTTTTTTCAAGGAGGGTTTCTTAAAGTTATCATTGATATAAGCATTGGATATTTTTTGGTGTGGATTTCTTTTCCGCAAGGATTTCTCCATACAAATACTATGTCACTTGTGTGATTATTTCTTCATTTATTTTTGTTGAATGTGATAATCACATAAACATAATTGTGGGTAATATTGGAAATCAATTTTCAAATTTGCATACACTTCATTTAAGTTAATATTGTATTATTTTCACCTTGATTTCCAACATCTGGTATCATAACTAATAGTTATTTTGAGAGAGGGATGTCTTTATTTTAAGTGTTGAAGGTTTTTTGGCTACAATGAGAGCTTTTGCATTGTGGGTTTTGTAAATTTGTGAAGAAGATTGTATACCATGGCTTCCACCTCTTGTATAGATATTGAGAGTTCAATGGATTTGGCTGTGAGATATCAAATTTGAAGACAAAAGATCTCATAGAAGAAAGATATTAGTGGTTGGAAGTTTCCAATTAAAAGAATCCATATGAAATGTCTGATGAAATTGGTTGAATCTTGATAAGAAGGAATAAAGAATTGTACGTTTGTGTTTCATAGATTTTGTCCTCTTGAATATTTCCAAGGAAGCTACTACATATAAGTTGTGAACTTGAGGATAGGTGATATTTACCAAACTAAAAGTCTCACTAATGATGTTTATGTCAAAAGACATATATTTATTAAAAATGAAGAATGGTGATTTTGTTGCAAATCATTTAACTTTTTTTAATATGTTTTTAAGTCAACTTGCATCTATAGATGTTAAGTTAGAAGAGGAAGATAAATTCATCTTGTTACTTTATTCTTTGCCTGAATCTTGGGAAAATATAATTGTTGCTATCAATGGTAGTGGTGTACAACCAAAGATGGATAACCTCGTTTCTACATTTCTCTTAGAATAAATGAAAAAAATCCATGAATGATGGTTCCCAAGATGACTTTCATGTGTGAGGAAGGTCTAAAGATAAGGGTGGGCCTAAAGGGAACAAGAAGGATAAGTCAAAAGGATGTTCTAAAACCCTTGGGAAGAGAAGAGTAAAGTATTATAACTATGGGAAGTGGGTCCATGTGAAGAAGGAATGTAAGAACAAGAAAAAGAGTAGATTCCTTCATGGAAAAGTCCTTGAATGGTGGTGATAATGATGTTTTTTTTTTTAATTTTAGCTAACACTATTAGTAATGATTCTTGGCTCATTGATTTAGGTTGCTCCTACCATATGAATACTCGCAAGTAGTGGTTTTCTACATATTCAATTTAATATTGGAGGAGAATTTTTCCTTGGTGATAATAACACTGAGAAAATTGTTGGTAAGGGAAAGGTATAGTTGTGTTTCAATGATGGAATATTTTTTCATATTCTAAGACTTGCAAGAATTTTACTTTTTGTATTGAAGTTGAATGATTTTGGAATGTATATGATATTTGATAAGTTTGGTTGTATGTTGGTAAGAGGTAAGCTGGTGGTTTCTAAAGGATCTCAAATAGGGACTTTATTTTTTCTTAATGCCTCCACCTTTTTTAATTTTGACAATGTGTTTGGCACTGAAAATGCATGTATGTTATAGCACCATATGTTGGATCACATAAGTGAAAAAAATTCTTTGGACCATTCTTAGTAAAAATTTGGTTGGCAATATTTTTGATTATTCTATTAATAAAAAATATTTTTGTCAATATTGTGTGTTTGGTAAACATAATAGATCATCATTTCCTATTGAACTAATAAAGCTAAGAGGTTATTAGAGATCATTCATTCATACGTGTTTGGACTAGTGGATGTTGACTCTTATAGAAAATTTAAATATTATGTTGCATTTATTGATGATGTCTCAAGATACACTTGGATTTATCTTATGCATGCAAAATCTAAGGTTTTCACTAAATTTAAGAAATTTAAAGGCTAGTTGAGAAACAAACAAATTATAAGATAAGAGTGTTGAAATTTGACAATGGTGGTAAATATTGTTTAGGGAATTTGATTATTTTTGTAATCATGTAAGTATTGTTTGGAAAAACGTTACTCCTTATACTCTCCAAAATAATAGGGTTGTAGAAAGAATGAACTAGACCTTGATGGAAAGAGTTATGAATATGTTGAGTGGTGCTAAGCTAGATCAATGATTTTGGGTAGAGGCTATAAGTACTTATTTTTATTTGATTAATATATCTCCTTGTTCAAATCTTGTTGATAAAACTCCTTATGAAGTGTGGATAGGTAGAAATCCTTTTGTTTCACATTTGACGGTCTTTGGTTGTGAGGCTTATGTTCATATGCCTCAAGAAAATCTAGATCTAAACTCAATTGGAAACCTCAAAAATTTATCTTTGTAGGTTATGATGAGAATGTAAAAGGTTATAATCTTTGGAATCCTCTAACTTGAAAAAAATGATTTATTCTAGAGATATTATTTTTACGAAGTTTAAAGCTTATTCAAGTGGAGAATAACCAAATGAGAAAGAAATGACTAAAATAGTGCACTTCAAGATAAAAATAGAAAATCATAAAGATGCACATGTAGAAGAACAATCAGATGGATCAAAGGATGGAGAAGAAGAATATGGTTCAAAGAGTTCAATGTTCCATGTGTAGGATAAGCATACAAAAGGACAAGTAGAGCCCATTAATCCTTTGTTGAGAAAGACAATAAAATCTAGTTAACAAGTATAGCCCAACATATTTCCATTGTGTGTGTTCTTTGTTAAGTACTGATAATGGACCTAGATATTTTAGGGAGGCACTCTCTTTGGAGGATACTGATTCTTGGATGTAGTCCATGTAGGAGGAGATGATGGATTTGGATAATTGTGATAGTTGAGATCTTTTTAGTTTTTCGAAAGGAAGAAATCTTATTGGTTGCAAGTAGGTGTATAAAAATAAATTTGGTTAGAGTGGTACAATGCTAGATTGGTGGTCAAGGGATACTCCGAAAGAGAGGGAGTTAATTTTGGTGAAATTTTATCTCTTTTTGCTAATTTAACTTCTATTAGTTTCCTATTATCTTGTTGTTGCTTGTGATTTTGAGATTGACAAAATAGATGTTAAAATTCACTAGTAGAATTTGGCAAATAAATGACTACGTGACTAAAATTTTTTATCATGTAGCTAAAAATGACTAAATTCTACTATTTTTTTGCAATTCACAAGTATAAATGACTGATTTGGTCATCGGGTATAATCACAACTAAATAATTGGTCAGACAAATAAAAATGACTAAATAAATGACTATTACTCCTCTATTCTTTTTTCTTTCGAATTTGATCATAATCCATAGAGCTTAAGCCCCCCTCATGGGACCCCTACCTAAGCGGGCCATTTGGCCACCTAGGTTGCTTGGTGCACCAAAAATACCTATCGCGTGGAAGGCATTGCTTCTCGGTGCAGTCTTAAGGCCTTCACATATTTTATAAAAATAATTAACATTTACATTCTTTAACTTTTATTACTCATTATGTTAATGAATCATTAATGTTTTTAACTATGATTTGAAGCCAATTTGATTTTATTGTTGTGTTAGCATGTCAAATGCATCAAAGAGCAATTGTGGTCAATTTCACTAATAAAATATGATTTAAAAGGTGGCATGAAAAGAGGAAAGCTAAAGAGTCCACTTCTCTTTGACATACATTATACATCTCCATTTTTTTGCATTGACATGATAAATATTAAGATAATTAATTATCATTAATATTTATTTACATTGTTTATTTGTCAATAATCATGCAAAATAACATAAGTGCTTCTTCACTATAACATGTAATGATATTAAATTCTTCTTCATATTTTTCACAAAAAACATGCCTTAGTGTCAAACTCTTCAAAAATCAAATGGTAAAGGTAAAGTTAGCACTCCAAAATCTACAGGCTCCCCTTTTGCTTGATTAGGTCAATTGAATTCACAATTCAAGACCACAACAATAATATGAAATGATTTTATTTGTAAAATATGAGTCAAAAATCCACTCCAAAAGAGTTAGAGCGAGTAAAAGGCATCAAACCCTAAAGCATTGTCATTTTTTACTTTGCAACTTTGCAAACAGTTGTTGCCACCATGCTCTAGTAAGGGTTTGAACTCAAATCTTCACATTTTCAGCATGTTTCATGTCGATTTCTTGAGATATTTTGTAGAAAAATAGTGGTAAGTGTTTCTTCATCACAGAACTAGGCATCGATCTCAGTATTCTCCATTTTTGAAGCACTTTCTAGCCTCCTTAGTTGTGGCCATGACACATTTCTGATGTATTTTTATCTCTTGTTTTCACCTATGGATATCTTCTCCATTTTGAGTCTTCCATTATTGACTTTGGTTAAGCCTTTGCACTGTGGGAGAGTCACAAACTTGGGTGCATTTTCACCAGTAAACAATGGGTAAGCTTCTCACCATTTGAGCTTTTGCATCATCTTTTGCTCTCTGTTGGTAAAAGATGAAAATGGTTTGATAAAAGCATAGTGATGGAAGTTGGTGGCACTCTTAAATTTTGCAAATTTGAAGTTCCCATTTCAAAAAAAAATCTTTTGTACATTCAAAAGTGCACCTAAAAAATCTGCGTAAGTGACCTACTTTGGAAGGTCATAATTTGGAGCCTATTGATTTTCATGCATAATCCTTTTGTGGACACACTCATATGACATATGTGAACATTCATGTCAATTTTCAGCTTCCCATGATGAGTTTTGATAGGGTTTTGAAAAGCGAAGCTGGAGGGTTTTGGCACTTTTTTGTTGTTTGTGAACTCTCAATTCTGCGAAGTGACCTATTCGCGCTGATGTTTCACAACTGGGTGATCGTCATGTCAAAAGGTTTGTTGCTCCCCATTCTCCCTACATTCATGTACTCCCCTGTCTGATTTTAGAGCCTCGGGATTTGATTTGCTATTTTTTCAAGATCAAAAGCAAATGCAGTCTGTTCAATTTTACATCTCCATTTTTGACAGTGTTTCAAGCTGGTCAACTTTGACCCCTAATATCTCGTGAAGATTGATGATTGAAGCAAATTCCTCTTTCAAACATACTCAGCATACCTAAATGAGCTTATGTTTCCAATGGCAGCCCCTCAAATTTTGATTTGGTATTTTTTCAAAGTGGCAACTTCGTGAGCCTTGATTGGTTCTGAGCATGGAAACGTTGTAGAAATGCCTAAGTGAGTAACTTTGTCGATTAATATCTTTCACCTCGGGATCCCTTTTTTCAAGTTTTTTTTTGCACTCCATTCTTGGGTCAAATTTCTACACACTTGTTCAATTTCACGCCTCCAGGATAAGTTATGATGGGTTATTTAATTGCTTTCTGATCGCAACATGGTCAAAAATGGTGTTCCAGAAAGTGTCAAATTAAAAAAATATAAGGACAACCCATTTCTTATTTTGGTTTAAAACATCTACAAATCCATTTTCATCAAGAACGGAGGTCAGTTGATATATTATTTTAATGTACTTTTGTTGCAGTGAACACGTCCCGAGGGCCAATTTACAAAGGAGGTACCTGAATTTTAAGGGTTGGGAAAAATTGAAGGAAATGGATTTTCTCTAAATAATTGATTATGATTCTACGCAAATTTTCATGGTTCTAGGTGTCTCCTTTTGCCTACAATAAATTTCTTCAAACAACCCGCAAGCGTAATTAGAAGTCGCAAATTTCTTCTAATAATTCATATGTTAATATTTTAAATATTGTGCAAATGAAAAGGGGCAAATATAAATGCATTTCAAATGTTTTTGTGGACAAACAAGTTTAATTCTTAGCTCATCTAGAGGTGGCTTTCACGACTACAAAACTCATCTCCCAGATAAAAATGGAGGAAGAAATCAGCAATGCAATGTTTCCAGTGATGAGGGCTTGATTTGACAGATCCGTTTAATGTTTCTTTGGTTTTGGTAAAATTTCTTTCACGGTTTCTATCGCAGATTTGGATTGCTTATTTCATTTGCAACGAGATGGGTGATGTTGCTTCCATTCCCATTGAGAAGCCATCACTCATTGCCAGTTCTTTCCTCCATTTCCCTCAGCAACGTGCGATGGGTGATGGCTTTTCATTCCCATCGGGAAGCCATCACTCATCGCCAGTTATTTCCTTCATTTCCCTCAGCAACGTGCGATGGGCAATGCATGGTAAAAGTGTGTGAGAAGAGCCTTGTGGGCCCGGGAAGAAATGAAAGGCACGGGCAAGGAGGTAAAAAGCCCGATATCAAAAGTTTAAATACTCATAAATATTTTAATTATGAGGTGGAAAACAAAGGGGTGCGGATTAAATTCTTTTGTCCTTGAGAAGAATTTTAAGGGGGAAAGCATTAAAATTTTAAATGCTAAATGTTGCTCGATAAATTTCAACTTTGGTTGCATATCGTTGGCCTTTGCACTGTCACCAGTTGATGCTTCTATTTCTCATTCCAACCCGCGATGCCCAATGGTGTGCTATAGAAAAAAGTTTGGTGGGCCCGAGATTTTTGAAGGCAAAACATTTAAAAATTAAACTGTGTCGTGCCCAACAAAATGGTTGAATAATTTCATTTTTAAGGGCAAAGAAAGTAATTGGCCCGAGGTAAAACATTCACAGATTTTTACTATTTAAGGGTAAGTTTTTTAAACTTAAATGTTGCTCGAGATTATAGTGTTGAAGCCCTCAAATATTTAAAAGCAATGATTTTAAATATAAAGAAATTTTAAAAATGGGGAGATATTTTATGGAGTGAATAAAATATTCAGATGTAGGGTTTTTATTTTTCAAAGGCACAACATTTGAATATACAATAAAAGGCATAGGTAAAAAATGAATGGCCCAAGTGAATACTTTGAAAGCCTTCATAATTAAATAATGAATTTGTTGCTGGAAGGTTTTTAATGAGAAAAGGAAAATATTTTGAATGAAATATTTAAAATATTATGTGCATAGTGAAAATAAAAATAAAGACCCCCCATTAAAAGTGGGATAATTATATTAGCTTGGGAGATGAAAAATGAAAATACAGCAAAGAAGAGGGATATTTTATTTGCTGAAGGTGATTTTCTACAGCAAGACAAGGGCAGAAATGAAGATTTTTCAATGGAGCAGATTTTTTTCAACTGCAGGGTAAAATGGTGATTGATTTTCATGGGCATATGAATTTTCTGATGAGGGCAAGATTCAGAGGCAAAGTTCGTTGCAAAGGAAGAGAGAAGAGAGAGGATTTTCAATTTTCTTGTTGCAGATTCACGGAGATGAAGTTGTCGGGTGTTTTCTACAAATTTATTTTAGGGTTGCTTCTATTTCTTCTGGTTTTCTTTATCTTCTCATTCTCTTCTCATTGTAAGGGGTTTCATTCTTGAGTCCTAAAAATTTGGTTTGGGTGAGTAGCTAAGCTCAGAAAAATGCATATTAAAAAAAAATGATGATAAATAGAATAGTAAATTGTCTTGGGTCAGAATCATGTTTGTAATGATTTTAAAATGGTTTTACATAAGCCACAAATTATGAGAGCAAGTCTTAATTCTGGGATATATACTCTCCTTTGTAATTTTCTTGCAGATTATGAATAAAAAGGTTAATGATCTTTTGTTTGTCTTCAGTTGTTTTGATTGAATGAGTGGATTTGTTTTGGCTTCAATTCAATGAATTGATTAAATGCTTAAATGAAGTCACAAGTCTGTGAGGAAGGAGCATAGAATTTATTAAGAAGTTGTGTTTCAGATACAGTGAGTTGAATACTACAAGGTAGTATGACAATAGTCCACCCATTTCTGAGATAAATGGCTAATGTATTATTGGTTGTTGCCAATTTGACTCTGTTATCCCAATTGATGAAGCATTGGTCTCTTTATTGTGTTATTTTACAGATATTTGTGTAAGTGATGTTCCTGGCTATGGATTCAAAATGAGAATGAAAATTATTAAATACTTTCAATTACAATGTATGAATCTGAAGTCCCACTTAATTCCTAGCAATAGGTATTTACTTGTTTAAAAGGTCAGCCAAACCTTTGATGAGTAATGTCCATTTGCACTCAGTAGGAATAAATTTGTGTTGAAGTGTTCTTGAGGAATTAAAATATCAAATGAACACAATAAAGAACACCCTCCTTGGTCCCACAGAGCCTAAAGAGTAGGGGTAAGAGCCTGAAACTCTTTGCCTGTTTGTTGGCCACTGCTTTGAAGTTTCTTGAGTATAAGGGTTGGCTGCCCTTTAGAGGATTTCATGGCTTAGCTGGAAAAAGAACCAACAGAAGTATGTGCTTCTTTTCTGTATTCCATGAAAGAATCGTGTAATCTTTGTACATTTTCTGAAATCTTTGTACATTTTCCTCTATTGAAGGTCGTGACCATCAGTGGCTATTCTGAGTATTTCTTGTTCTCTTTTGTTGTAAAACTCCACTGTAGACCGCGGATTTATCTTGTATTTTGAGGGTTTACTATGCTGGTCATGGGTCTCCTTATCTTTTGTATTAAAAAATAAATAAAAACCCTTCATATTTAACCCAAAACTAGGTTTCTTTCCACTTGTAGGCCGCCATGGTTATATCTCCATTTTTTGGGTTTCAAAACCACATTTGTATAGAGGCCTTGTTTTTGTTCAATTTGGGCATTCTTTAAACTCTGTTGTCTTGGATTTCTATGTAAGATCTACAATCCACAAGTGACTGTCTCTTCATGCTTCATCCATGATTTGTAATGTTATTGAGCATACTCCTGTAACTCTTCATTTCATGAATTTGAAGGACTGTTTCCAGAAGAATATTTGCTTTGAAT
Organism: Sequoia sempervirens; assembly: GCA_007258455.2. Taxonomy (NCBI): domain Eukaryota; kingdom Viridiplantae; phylum Streptophyta; class Pinopsida; order Cupressales; family Cupressaceae; genus Sequoia; species Sequoia sempervirens. Next base: position 665,766,319 of record VDFB02193867.1, read on the forward strand.
AATCCTTCTCTCTGTAAGGACCTAGCATCTAATCACTAATAAAGTATGTAAATTAGTGAATAACCACTCAAATAATCACTCCTTAAGTATGGAAAACAATGAAATATATGAAGCTAATGTAGATCCAATCTAAAGGATTGAAACCATTAACATTTTATTTTCTAACATATAGAATGATTTATAACTATTGTCATTATCACAAGCCCATTTGCAATACCTCGGTGTACATATAAAACTCGAATCATAACAAGTTGCAATTGCTAGTATGCATATGTAACAACTATTGCATAATCGCTAATAACTTATGATAATTAATGGTTATATTAAATACAAGAAGAGTTACAAGAATCAATCACTTTGAATAGTTGTTTTTATTTCACCAAATTATATAAACATTTTTCTAATTATTATCATTAACTATGTAAAATCCATTTACAATTATAGGTTTACACTTTTGAAACCAGGTTGAAAGAATAATAGCCATGCTCTCCTATGACAATTCAGAACTATAAAGAACAATAAATGCAAATATGTAAATACATTAACACTTGCATTACAAACCTTTCTCTATTTTCTTCCTTCATAATTTAATGTAGAAAAGAGGGAGAGAGAGAGAGAGAGAGATCGTCATCAAGGTGATATCCACCCTACCACGAAGCATTAGCTTCCCCATGCTACTCCACTAGAGAAGCCCGACCCATCATAAAAGATCTAGCAGTATGTAGCCAACATGCATGATGGAATTTAGTTCACTGTGTGAATCTTTGCAAGCATACCTATATACTCATGCAATGCTTATTTAATATACTCTTCCATGGAACATGTTATATGATAAATAAGGTACGCCAACCCAATTTACCATGTGAATCACTGGCAAGCTAGCACATAGAGTGTAAGTCACTCCAAATAATGCATTTATGAAGGTAACCAATGACAATCAAGGGTTTAACATAGAGTGTTTTGATCATCTCGCTATGATGTCTTGGAATTCTACAAGAAGAACCAAACAACATCTCCAAAAGACAAGCCCATATGGGAATTATTTCAAATAATAAACTCCCAAATTTTCTTACTCTAATTCATAAAGAAGCCAAGTGTCTTACCCCTTCTTTGCTAATTCCTCAATCCTAGACCTCTTTCTAGAAATTAGTGGAAGGGTTACTATTATTCAATATGTTCCCCTAAATAATACATTTAAATTTAGCGTGAACACCTATTAAATTGCATATTTCTATCATATAATCTTATAACAATTTTCAATCTATTGATTCCAGCAAAAGAGGACATCGGTTAAACAGTCATAACTTTTATGTTATTGGGCCAAATTCAAAAATTCAAAATGTTTTGGAAAGGTGGTAAAGAAAGGAACAAAACCCAGAAATATTTTCCTAAAATTCTCAACCATTTAAGAGCAGTTCTATCTGCAACACAGCCCTCTCACTTACCCAAAAATATTAGTTTGTCCACAGTACAGTCTTATAGTACATTGCTAGCTATGCTTGAAATATTTATTGACAGCTAATTTAACTTTTTCTCTAACTTTAGGTTCAAAGATATACCTACAATTATCTGGTTTGTGAGGTGTCTTTTAATGCCTTCAAATTTAAAATTTTACTTCTTAAATTAGAAGATAAACTCAGTTTCTAACTAGCTTGTAAATAGACTTCTTACTAAGGTAGCAGATTAACATGAAAGAGAACCAATAAAAATATTTAAGGGCACAAATGCTTGCAACACCAATTTCTTATTACTAAATTTAAAGCACAAGTTGCTGGAAAGGACTAAGCAAGTAGAGAACACCCCGTCAGCTTGCAAAGATACATAAATGTGCAGATTTCTAAGACAATAACAATAATTTCAATGGCAATGTCCAGGGAATTGTGGTATCTACAGTGAGAATAATTTAATATGGTTGTGGTACCATAGGCGCATTCAAGCATGATCCCAGCTTAAATTAATAGCCTATCAATAAAAATATCACTTGTGATTTAAAAGTTGATAGAGTTGGCATTAGCTAAATTACCATTCACACTCAGTCTTCCATATTTTAGGCTTAAAGATTCTCATTGAAATTGGGAAATATTTGTTGGCATCCTCCCTACCTACGCCAAAATGGGAGCTTACAAATGGGTTTCTTAAAATGTTTCCTGTAGCCTCTGCCCATTTTTATTGGTATTGCCAACAACATGAAATAATTCATTCAAAAACTTGAACTGTCACTTACCATGGTTCAGTGAGATTAGTTTTTATGATAATTTTTTTTTATAAAATATTGAGTATTAATTAGATATTGTCGATGCTATAAATGGGATGGTTTCCAGCGCTATCTTTGCATATATGGAATTGCAAAGGTCAGTCCATCTTCAAAGGTTGAACTTGTTACATCCCTCTTCACAACTTTATACATTGTTCATTATATTTCTTCACAATTTGATTTTGTGTAATTAAAATAGCTCTTGTATTTTAAAGACCAGGATACAAAGGCACAAATGAGGCATGTGAACTGTTTGAATGAATGCAATAATTGTCGGATAAGAACAACTGAATCAGGCTGGCTTGCAAAACATGGAAGAAGACAAGAAACTGAAACTATCTCACAAAATCCCTCAAGGAAAAATTATCTCATGAATTCATTGATTGCATAATGAAATTTTGTGGAAGAGTGTAGAACTTACACAATGATGCATTTGGCAGCTGTAACTCCTATATCCACCAACATCCTCGTCCTTTGTGCCTCCAAGAAAAAATCCAAGCTCTCTCCCACAAGGAATGGATATCCATTAGAGGCATCCATAACTATATTCCAAAGATCTCCTTTTTACTCAAGCAGGAAGGACCGTGACATATTGATGGACTCCCTCCCCTAAATTTTCTTCCCCCAAATAATAGTAGTCGTTCCCCCTTAAAAATTTGTTGAATAGTTTTTTTTTAAAGCAACCCCGCAAAAACTAGCAGGCATTCATTAAGCCAAGTATAATAACTTTTTTCCTTTGGATGCCTTTACCAGGCATGTGGAAGGAGGAGAAAACAAATTTTTATATTTACTTTCTATTTTGTCTTACAGCATTCCCTTTTCAAATAATCTTTTCTTTAATTTTATTTATTAAAGTATAAGATTATTTAATAATATGAGATTTATTTATTTATTATAGTAATATAAATATTAAAATACAAGTGATATTTACTAATATCAACTCAATAAGTTTTTTTTTTTTTCAGGTCTTATAGTGCATATATATGGTTTCTTACAATATGTTAATAATGGTGAAATTGTACTCTCATGCCAATTCCCATTTGGTTTGGGGTCCAATTTGGTAGAAAATATAAATACAACTATATATCAACAAGTAGCATAATCTTGTACTCAATTTGGCTCAAGACCCAATGTTGACCCAAGGCCTCCAAATTACTTGGTCAAGATTTATATAAAGAGATTTTATTCTCATACAAACATATTTATGCATCATTCATAAAATCAATGCAATTATAGTTTGTATTCTTATTAACACGCATATGCAACCTAACTACATGAGTCTAGGTGAGTATGTGTGTTGATTCCATCATAGCCAATTACCTCCATCGGCTAGAACCTTCTCCTCGATGATACTCTCTCTCCAATATGAGAAAATGCCAATATTTCATGATGTGCTTGTGAAATAGAACACACAATTAGTCATCATCGTTATAAAAAAATTTCTTAGTTATACTTCAAGTAGTAATTAGCATAACCAAATTGTTTTTCCCAATCACTTGTTATTAAACAATTAATATAGTAATTAAGTGATTAAGCTAAGCCAATCAAATGGGTTACTATTTGCATTGTCTTGAAGAGGTATAAGAAATGTTAATCACACTTAACTGTTTCCTTCTTGTTGTCCCTGTTTGGTGAGATATATATGGAACTTGATGTAAACTTGTTGTTCTGGAACATGACTGTTTGTTCATAATCTTGCATCTTTATTTTATCAGTCATAAGAACTGTCAAACACCCTTGTACTATGCATTGATTGTGATATCAATGTCACCATGACAGTCCTGTAGTTGTCTTCTTCACCTGATGGATAACCCATGCCTGATACACTCCTCATAGTGTCATGGTAGTTTTCAGAATGCACCTTATTATGTTTTACCTGTATCATATTTTATCTTTATCACCTCAGTGTAAAACAGCATCATACATGACAACTTATGAGTGTGGATGACACTATGGAGGCACTGTCAGATTATAATGTGACTGTCCTTACTTTGCTATTCATGTGAATGAATTTTCCTTGAACTCTGTAAGTGCACCTTATCCTGAATTTTCAAATTGGCAATGATTCAAATAGAGACTCTCTTTCGCATATCCTTAAATCTTTGACACAATAGGAGCTATTCCTATGTGAGAATGGTATGTAAGGAGAAGTATGATGCCTTTATATGACTGTCCATTCATCATTCAGTCCATGCAAATAATGTTATATTTCCTGTAGTTACTGTCCTGAAACCCTTTGAGAATGATGTAAAAGAGGAAATTCCTTTCTCTTTGTTGTTTCCATAAAAACTGTGATTGCTTGTAATTGCTCCTTGATGTTTTGTGACAGCAGTCTCATTGCATGACTTCTTTTTTGATCTTTTATATATGCTCCATGTGTTAATGCATATTGAGAGAGTGCTTCCTTGGTAACACACAGTTACCAGAGCAAGTGAACTTGTTTTCCTTGTTAAATGATACAAGACCACTTGTTGTTATTCAATGATGATCCACCTTTCTAATTAGATGAATAGTTGCTCTGCTCTGGTAACTGTATGCTATCATTGCATACATATTTAATGCATTATCATGTGAAGATTGTAGTACCTTTAGTACACTGGTCTCGACTCTTGTGGGAGCCACATTTTTTCCCACATATTGAGATGTCGAACATGATGAACTAGTAATGAAACATGTACCTATACCTTCACAGTGAACAAACAAGTTAGATAAAAATAGTGAAATTCAACATTCTTTATTATGCTTTCCTTTGGATATCTTGGATTCAGCTATTCATTTTTCCTTTTCTGATCAGTTATAAAGTAACAAGTACTTGCTTGATTAGAAATGCATGAGATTTGTATAGAACCCCGAGCTCTAACATCTCCTATTCTTGCATATTTCTTTTTGGAGCAGCAACTAGACAACTTCGATGATGCTAACACAACCTCCAACAATGAGATTTGGCAATGACGGGTGCCATATTTGATTTTATGCTTCTTTTTTTCCTTGTAATTACTTGTTATTTTATTTTTTATATGAAATTTACTCCCACGGCTTGTGTGGGATTATAGAAATATTGCTTTGTCTTCAAAGCATGAAACAGTAATTTTTATACAATCTTGTATGTTCTTTTATTTCAAAATGAATAAAATACAACATTTCTATGCAATTTTGAAGAAACTTCTATGTTATGAATTTTTCTTAATAAACTGAATCTTATTTGAAATCCTTCATTTACAAATGAACTATCAGCATAAAATAAATGTACCTTTCACCTTAAATGTAGCAAATAATTCCAGCTCTACCAAAATGAGCTGAAGGTAAAAATTTTGGTAACAGTACTCATTATTAAGATCTTGGTCGTAGTTTTCATTTTAATGAACATACTCTAAAACCCTCCTCAAACCTTATTTTCAGGCTACAGCTTGTCATATTGGAGAAGTGAAAGGTGAATACCGTCGAGGAAGAGTTGGAGGAGACAAAATCAATAGCGGCGGGGAAAGCAACAAAAAACACAAAAGCAATCAAGTTCATTGACCACATCGTTCCTGATTTTCAAGGTTTCATCCCCTGGTTTTAATGGCTTCATCGTCACCCATAGATAGAGTAGAACTCATAAGAGGCGATCATATTTATTTGTGGAGGTGCACGGAAGCCTATGCATGTCATGGTAATGTACATATTTCTTTTTTAATGCTCTATTTTTTCAACAAGATCTCTTAGCAGAAGTAGCATAATGTTTTTGGGTTTCTATTATTATTATGGGGTGGATCTCATACTTATTGATTTTTTGGTTCTAATATCGTAGTTGGCATGGATTTTTCAACTTGTAGTGAAGATTTTCTTACAGTTCAAATAGATTTCCGTTGGTTTTTCCTTTAATTTTAAATTGCTTCCTTAAGTTGGGCAGAGTTTCCGATGTTTTTTTTTCACTATGTTAGTTTATTCACTACTATTAGTTTAGCTTATGGAGGTATATTAACTTCCTCATGAGGATTTCATTCTAGAGATTTTGTTTTTCATATTTCAAATTTTCATAAATCTTTTTAAAATATTAACAAATTTTGAGTTTTTTTATTGTGGACAACTACAGAGCAAGGAGAAAATACAAAACCAGTGCCTTTTTAAATGCATTTACAACCCACCCCATGTGCAACAATGGCATCACTGAAGACATGCATTCACATCGATGGCTTTTTAGCTTTAGTTTTACTTTTTTCAATTTTAAAAGTATAATAAATCAACAACTTGCATACTGCGAAAGATTTTGTCTTCAAAACTCTATATATAGAGTTTTTTGTAACATATTTTATAGATTCTATCTTCAAGACTCTATATATAGAGTTCTTTGTAATATATTTTATATACAGTTTGAATATAAGTGAATTATTTTCCAACACTTTCAATTCTTTGAGCAAATTTGTTGAAGTTTTATGATTGTTTCCAGTATAACATAAGAGCTTTAAATTTTTATATCTTTCAAACACAACAGAATTCTTTTTTGGTTTGTAATTTCATAGGTTAGCTATTGTAACAGCATTTTCCAAACATAGGAGTTTACATACACATATGAAAGTATTAGTTCATAAATGACTAAATGAATGAATACCATGACTAAAAAAATGACTAAACTATGACTAAATAAATGGCTACAATGACTAAATAAATGACTACCGTGACTAAATAAATGACTACCATGAATAAATAAGCAGCTACCATGACTAAATAAATGACTAGTTAACAATAATCAATGACTAAATTAATGAAATATATGACTAAATATATGACTAAATAAATCACTGCCATGACTAAATAAATGACCAGTTAACAACAATCAATGACTAAATTAACGACTAAATCAATGACCAAAGCAATGACCAAATCAATGACTAAATCAAAGATTAGATAAATGACTAAAATACTTTAGTCATAAATTTGGTCACATTATAAATGACTGGAAATAAACTACTAATAGTCACGTGACCAAAATTAGTCATTTATATGCAATTTTTAGTAGTTTATTTAGTCATATATTGTTGTTTGTGTACTAGTGATTGTTTTCTTGCGTGGGGATCTTAAGGAGGAGATTTATATGTGACAACCTAATGGTTTTTTATGAAATTAAAATAACACTTGGTTTGTAAGTTAAAATGATCATTGTGTAGTCTAAAATTGTCACTCAAGATGTGGTACTATAATTTTGATTCATTTGCATTGAAGTTGGGGTTTTTTAGGACTAAGGAGGATCATTGTGTTATGTTAACATTATTGATGATCAAATATTGATTATTATTGTATAGGAGTGAATTTGCACCCCCCTTGCAAATTCCTCTTTTACACCCTTCAACTTAGGAAAATCAAATCTGACCATATAATTCCACAACACCCATCTAAACTCCATCCACTTGGCGCTTTTTTTTAGTGTCGATTGGGGAATTTATGTTGAGGACATGTGTGCAGCATGCGGACATCTACATGGCATGTTGTTGTCCTAACAAGATTCCTACCTCTAGAATTTGCAAAGGCATTACATTCTCTGTTAGCGACGAAATGTAATGCCCCTATGCCTTCCTAACGACCTTTGAACTGCTCTTTCCCTCCCAATTCACCCTAAAATGCCTATCTTTCATCTTCATTCCATCTTCTACGCACTAATTCGATCTCGCCTCACATTCTTGGCATTCTTACTCCATATTCTTGCAACTTCAAGCTACTTGTTGCACTATTGGCTTCACGATTCCAACATCACAACATTCTTCACATCTACCACAAAAGTTACAACTTGGTGTCTTGTGAGATTGCTTGCGGTGTCGTTGTAGCTTCATCGACTTTGCCATGGTTGTAGACTTGCATTCTTCTCTCATTGGACTTGAGTGCCTTTGGTTGAGGGTGGTATTGTTTACTTACTCTTATATTGTTGTTGGATTTGAGTAGCATAATGCCTCTTATAGTTTTTGGTTTTATTTCCATTCCAGCATCGTTTCTTTATCATATTTATACATTTATATCTATCTAGTTTTTCATGGACGTGGAAACACCAAAACAGGGGTTTGACTGCGGCAAGCCTCGAAATAGCCCCAACATTTTTCCCCGCTTTGTTGTGTGTAGGCACTCATTCGTGTGGAGCTTTCTAGCAAAAAGGACTTCTCATGAGTTAAATCTTCACCACCTTTGTTCTTATCATTTTCATATCATATTTCTTGTTATTTCAATTACTATGTCATTTATCATTTTAGTTATCACTTTAAACCTCAACCGCTAAGCTGTCAATAGGTTTCTTGCACTTTTGACTATTCTCTATCACTATCTATCCATACGGACGCCAGCGCACCACACTGTCATCCCTGATCTACACTTTTGTCCTCTAGAAAAGAGCTATCTGAGGTATAGTTTGGGTTCCAGAAACCTGCTCATTTAGCCCCATTAAAACTCTCGAATTAGCAGTGGTAGAAGCACTAAGAGTGTTCTTCATTCTCTATCCCTAGCATCAAACACTTGTCCAACTTGAGGTAGATTAGGGCAGCCTTCTGCTCTTGGCTCTGATGGAGGTTCTAAAATTTTTGAGGAATTTTCTCTTTGCCCCATAAGCTTAGTCCCCTTTTAAACCCTTGTCCCCATGAATGAGTAGGGTTTTATTTGCAAAGACATGCAAACATTATAATTGCAAGTTGACCTACTCCATCGGTCACCGATCTCTTAAGTCATCTCTTGAGCCATAGTTTCACGTTGGTTTACAGGCCCCTCGAGCTCGAGGCACTGGCCATCAATTATTCTATCGACTTTAGCTTGTTCCCTAAGTCGGATTTTAAATTTTTCCCCAGTGATTTAAGCTTAAGTCACTCACTTTCAAGGGTCATATCATCGTCTAAACCAAGTCTTTTCCATTAAATTCTAGCATTGTCTAGAGTGCAGGTTTAGAGATTTAAAGATCTAGGATGAGTTCTTAGTCGTACCCCGCTAGCTCACGGGTGGTAGGTGCCAGCAAATTAAAAGCAGTGAGGCTAGCAGAAAGCGGACGCGTGTCCTATATGGATGTGGGTCCCAACCTCCACTACGGAGCTCGTGGCCCATGGTTCTACACCGACAGCCAAGATCAAAAGCAAGGGTGAATCTCCACCATTCCCAGCTGGCTCGCGGGAGGAAGATGGAGGCTAGTTAAAAGCCACGGGGTCAGCAAAATTGCAACACATGGCTTGAACCTTTCAATTTGTAAGATGCATGGGACCCGCTAACAAGGAAGTTGGTGTTTGAGATGGATTAATGCTATTGATTGAGGATAATTCAGTGATGCTTTGTTGGATTTCAAACCCAGTTAGCCCAGGGAGAACCATTTGATTTTCCAACTCTTTAGGAGATCAACAGGTGATATTCAAAGTTGGCGAATGACACGTGATATTCGTTTTACTCTATAACAATCGCGCATTAATGGCCAAATTTCTGCAGGAGCGATCAAGTTGATCTCAATTCATGTGGAAACACAAATGTTGGTAATCATGAAGTATGATCTATAGATTTCCATTGAATCGGGAATTAAACGATGATAGTACAAATACCAACGAGTTGCCCGGATTACGCATGTGTTTTGCTAAGCATTGATTTTGGGTGCCATCGCTTCACACAATAAATACATAAGGAATAGCTACTATTTTTGTCATTCACACTTAGTTGTTAGAAGTCTCTTGATCAAGACAAGGTGAGTTTGAGCAATTGTTAGACAAGGAAGATGAGTGAACCAGTGAGGAGGTTTGTTCACCTAAGGTTTTGAGCTCGGCCCTGGGTGTGCTAGTGTACCCAAACTATCTCTGCTAACCATGGAATTCAACATTCCTATTAAGCCCCAGACTTTGCACTCCATTAAGCAGTAAACCGGCTGCAATTTCATAGTGTAAAGGCGTAAGAAGGCCGATGGCAAAGGAAAAGAATCCTTACCGTGGTCCAATCAAGCAGAGTGGAAGAAAGATATATAAGGCAGGGTCTTCCTGGATGCCATTGTATACCTTGATATTTTATGCTATTCTAAATGAGCAAAACAACTAAAAACTATGAAAAACAAAATATCAAGAACACCTCAAGATTAGCCAAAAGAGAGTGATAAAACAATGAGAAGAGTAGATAATGCAAGACAAATGGTTTACCTTCCCCTTGTTGCTGATACTCCTTTGATTGGCCTTTGTTTAAGATTGGTTGTGTGCTCCTTGATGGCTCTATTGAAGATCACTATTATGTGCTTGGATGTAAAATGCAAGTGGATGTGATTGCAAATAGGGTGAGTGCACAAAATGGCAGCATGTAGTTGCAAATTGACTAAGTGTTGGAGGAAGTAAATGGGCAGCATGTAGTTGTAAAATCAAAAGTCCTCCTAAAATGCCCTTGAGGAGGGGGTATTTATAGAGGATCTTGAATTCTCTAGAGAATTCAAGGGTCAAGATTGATCCAACAAGGCCAAGATGAAGGGCTATGGTGGGTTGAGAACCCACAAGCCCCTCACATCTTGACATGTGGAGGGTGAAGTGGCCAAGGGGATATGAGATGGAGATGAGGTGTCAAGAGGGTACATGAGGTGGAAAAAGGACATGCACCTTGGGGAGTGAGGAGATTTCCACAAAAAGGGATTTCTTGTTCCCAAGTGGGAGTGAAAGGGACATTTGAGGAATTTTGGAATTCCTCAAAAATCTACATGGGAAAAGGAAAGGTGGTTGGGGATATAAATGTGAATTAAAAATTCACATTCCTAAGATGATTTAGAGGGTAAAAGGTGGGCTCCAAAAGGTGGGACTTGGTCACATGTGGAGATTGTGACAAGTCCAAGGTTGGTCACATGTGGAGATTGTGACAAGTCCAAGGTTCCAGAAGCCTTGGAAGGATGAAATGTGAATTAAAAATTCACATATAAAATAGGGGAATCTAGGAAGAATAAAAAGGAATTAAAAATTCCTTGGAGAATGATTAGGCTTAATTAATCAGTAATTAAAAGATAAATGAGGATTAGAAGCCAACTTGCAAAAGTTGGAGGATGTGACACATCCCAATCAAGGATTAGGCATGTGCACATCCTTAATGAAGAGATTAGGAGATGGATTAGGATTAGATGAAAATGACATGTGAGGAATTAAATAAATGTAATATTTATTTAATTCATTTGATGAAAAGAGGATTATGGAGGGTAAGGCATTTTAATTATTAATTAAATACCTTGTGAATCTCCCAAGTGTATCAATATAATACACTAAATACAGTAATATTATTTGAATTAACTAGGATACAAGAGGATGTTTAGATCGAAAAGTGATAAATTTGGATAAAATTAAGTGTCCAAATTTGGATGTCTACATTTTGCCCCTCTTTGAGATGGTGTTACGAAGTAGCATCATTTCAAAGAATATTAAAACATAGAACCTAGAAGAAGATGGTTAGATTGGAAAAGATGCCACAGTCATCAAAGGGATGACTAGGAGGAAAGACGATGGAGGTGAAGATGAAGAATAGGGATTGATGCCCCCTCGAGAAGACATGCGGGTTAAAGAGAACACGTGTGTGCTCTCGAAATAGATGATGTGATGCAAGGGGAGATGAGGAAGATGATGCAAGGTGATGGGTAAGAGAGTAAGTGATATGAAGATGGATGAAGCACAAATGGATTTCAAAAGGTGATGTTGCCCCAGTTAAGATACAAGACAAAATGGTGTTGATGATGGATGGAGTGTTGTTAATGAGGGAATGAAGGATCCCGAAACAACACGAGGATAGGGAAGGATACATCCCACTGAGTGGTATTGATGAGGGAAGGATACATCCCAAAACACCACTAAAGGATAGGGAGGAATACCTCCCGATGATGATGAAAGTGTTGTTGATGAGGGAAAGATACATCCCAAACAACACTAAAATGATGATGATGAGGAGGAGGATGATTGGATCTAGGCTTGTAACAAGACTAAGAACAAGACCAAGGATATGATTTGATGATGCAGGCGAAATGGAATGGATGGGGATTGGATACATGCAAGACGATAGAATGGAAAATGAAATGCAATCTTAATAGAATTTGCCATCTTCGGAGCACTGATTTTTGCTATAGCATAAGACACAAGATGCCAGGGTATGAAGAACCAAGGCGAATTAGTGTCTAATGCATGAAACAAACACAATAGACAAGAAGGCTATCCCAACACCCCAAAGTCACAAAGACCTTGGTCGGGCCGTGCATTGATAACCACAAGCACGTGTTGATGCCCCAAAGATAACAATAAGATCCGGGATCTTGGTGGGTACTTATGGGACAACCAAGAAGACAAAAATAGACAGTAAGATCAAGATATGCCCCTATGTTGACCAATCAAACACACCATAATATGAAGGATTATGGCGGTTTTGAGAAGATGATAGGGAGCTCAAATGATAAACAAAATCCAAAAAGCACGTTATCTAAATCAATTTCAAATGTCCATTGCCATAGGATCAAGGGGATGGATGGGATTGATGAGGTTTGTTAGGAAGGATGCATCCTGTTGAGACCGATGATGGATACTAAGCTAAAAGATCGATATGACATAGGATATTCAAAACTGATTGGATTTGTTGATACCAGTGGATCTTGTTTGTTAAGAACCAGCTAGATAAGGGAATACCTTGACGACGCGACATGAGGGAGACAAGACACAAGATAGGAGACTAACACATCCTAGCGACCTAGGGGCTCGGGGGCCGATCAAAGATTAGCCTTGCCTACGTGGAAGCGCAGAGCCCTCGTAGTTCGATAAAAGGCAGACGACTGACCATGGATAAAAGTAGAAAGAGGATGATGAAGACTAATGGTGGATGACAAGGACTAGAGAGAAAAAAGCAAAGATTGATGATAGATGATAAAGGAGTGGATGGACAGAGTAGAAGGACTGACGCGAGGAGATAGTGGACAATGAAGATCGATGATGGATGGAACCCCGGGGGCAGATCAAATGATCGACCTTGCCTACGTGAAAACGCAGGGGCAACGTAGTTCGACTAGACCAAAGACAAACAATGGATAAAGGATGATAAGATGATAGGATAAGTGGATTAAAAGATGGGACCGACAATAGGAACAAGAGTTGAAGACTGATGAAGTGATAAGATAGATGATGTTGGACGATAGTGACTATATAAAGCTCAGGGATGGGATAGTTATCCAAATTATCAAAGATGAAGTGGGCAAATGACATGCCATATAGATGAATGGTGAAATGATGAACGATGAGATAGAAAAGATGTGCAAAAGAAGCAGAAGTGATGACGATAAGATAGATGACATTGGATTGCATGAGGAAAATCCTATAGGTAGATACCAATGACAAGGGATTATGAGATGGGATGAAAGAATGGATAGAGATATAGGGATGGGGGATGGGAGGGATTGTTTGGATGGATGGGAATATAAGGATTGGGAGATGAAGGGGATGGATATAAAGATAAGGATGGGGAGATGGAAGGGATGTTGTGATAGGTGATTTCTCCAAGGACTATGTCACAAAGGAAGCAGATGCCCCCACTCTAGATATGTCATATATAATGAGGCATGAGGGATGGGAGACGAGTGGATGGGAAGATAAAGGAGATGACTAGAGGTGGATAGGATGAGTGACCAAGGAACATGATAGAGCATGGAGGAAGGGAATGTAAACCAAGAGGTGGCCAAAGCATGTATAGATAGGTGCCCCTGTTTTGATCAAGATCACAAGAAGGATGGAGGGAATGGGAGATAAACGAGATGGTAGGATGCAGAAGATAGATGGGGTGGGGGGATTTATGAAGAGGATGGATAACAGGAAGATAGGTGCATAGCTAGAAGCATAATGGATGGAGGGAATGCATATCAGGAAGTTGCCCCCAAGTGTAGATGGGGATTTACGCATGACGCCTGTTTTCCAGGTTTTCATCATGGTACTTATCCAAGGCGCTTGTTTGCCAAGTTTTCACCATTGGACGAATTATTTCTCTTTACTTTTTTTTTCTTTTTTTTTTTGAATTTTTGAATTTTTGAATTTTTGGATAGTATGTAGAAGGAGATGGATAAGGATAGGGAGGCAAATGAGTGGATTTAGAAGACATGCGATAAGGATATGGACGGAGGACTCAAGCATCAAGTTCTATATGAGGTAGTAAGAGTCCATGTTCGAACTGACTGTTGGATGTTGGTACAACCTTATGCATGAGGATAAATTAGAGAGATTTGAAGGGGTTGATACATGGGATAATGGATGGGATGCTGGAAAGGGTATGGATAGAATGATGGGGTGGACATGTGATGGGGAGATGTGTTCAGGACCAACATTGGCACATGTGGTGATGGATGTGAAAAGATAATAGGATTAAGGGATGGAGAATGTGGGGATAAGGGAGGAGATGGAATGGTGACTTTCGGGACATAAGGACCCAAAACAGACTTAGGAGATGAAAGGGGTGTATGACTAACTTTTAGATTAGCGACTTTGGATGTTCTAACAGATTTTTCATGTGATGGCATTGCATCTTTTTTCTTTGGGATCCACATGGTTTTGATCTTTGCTTTGCTGGCTCTTTGCGAGCTATAGAGTTGATTTTGATTTGGGATTTTGTTTTTCTTTTCTTTACCATGTCTTTTAGAGGGGACATGGGAAGCATTGGATTCATGTGGATGGTTGGATTTATGCATTTTTATGTTAGCATCCAAAGTGCATTTAGTAGCCATGGGATGGGTGTGAAGAGATGGATGATGTGGAGCGACGAAGGTAAGAGTATGGGGATTATGTGTAGATGGAGGATGTGCGGGTATGTGCCTTTGTTGATCCTGATTAGGGGATATGTGAGAGGGATGTTTATGATGGATGAAATGGATAGGTGATGAATGGATGAAAGGATGAGATGGAAGAGGTGATCTTGGGATATATGGACCCAAGATGGATGGAGTGGATGAAGGATGGGGTATGGTGGATGGAGGGATGTAAGGACCCAAAATGGATGGAGCAGATGAAGGAGGGATATGGATGGTGGTTTTGAGGCGATATGATAGAGGAGGAGGGATGGCAACATATGATCTAGTGGGGCGATGGGAAGAGCCGACATTTCTTTTGGAAAAGGCGCGTTGAGGATGTCTAAAGGTTGTACCAACATCTTTAGATTGTGAGTCTTGGGAAATAGGTCCAAGACCTTGCATGCAGACTTGTTCTTTGACTTGGATAGGCTCTAAAATACCTTGTTCATGAAGGCCTAGACCTTTTCCTTGATAGTTCATTTTCTTGAGCATGCGGTCCATGATAGGATTTGTGTTATTCTAGAAACATGATGCGAGTCCATCATTAGGTGGAGGATGATGGGTGGTAAATATACGGTGTTTTTCGTTTGCAAGGAGACCACCACGGAAGAATGTGAGAGTACCAAGGGGATATGCAAGCGATGTAGGTATAGCAGTTCTAGGCGATGATGGGGGATCATGAGAGGGAGATGGTGGGATAGCAGCATGTGGATAGGTGATATCAGGAGAGGGATTAGGGGATATGATAGGATTTGGATTTGTGGTAGTGGGCTCATGCGGTGGAGATGAAGATGGAGCGGTGGAGATAAGGGGATCATGGGGTGGAATGGATGGGGGACTGTGATCTTGAGGTGAACGAGATAGGATGGTAGGATCTTGATCTGGAGAATGGGATATGTTGGCATGCTTTGGATTAGACTCTTGGCATGACGCATCTTGTGTGGATGGAAGGATGATAGAGTGTTGGAGAGACTCTTCGAGTTGGGGAGATGGAAGGATGGAGGATTCGATGCAGTCATCAGAATGGATTTGGGCGTCATCGATGGGCTTGATGACTCTTGGAGTAGGAGGTGGATGTTCAATGGATTCAACGGATTTAAAGGATGCGATAGTAGGAGATGGGGGCCCAGTGGATTCAGAGGATGTGATGGTTTCATCAGTGATAGGTGTTGAGTGGAGAAGGGTCTCGTCACTAATGACCATGGATGATGGGTTGGGATGGCATGGTTCCACGACTGCAATGTGTGGAGTGGGGGATGTTTCCTTTGTTATAAGTCCTTGGAGAACTTTTGAAATGAGAGACTTGCATATGGTTGGCTCGGCTAGGGTGGTAGAAATGGATGAGGGATTATGGATTGGTGGACTAGGGTTAGATGGAGGGACGGGATTGAATGTAGGACTACAAGTAGATGGAGGACTAGGAGTAGATGGATGAATGGGATTGAATGTAGAACTAGGAGTAGATGGGTGAATGGGATTGGATGTAGAACTAGGAGTAGATGGGTGAATGGGATTGGATGGAGGACTGGAAATAGGTGGGGGATTAGGTGAAGGGTTAAGATAGGAGTATCGGCATGGTGAATTAGGATACAAGGATGTGGGTGGTGGATGGAGATATTGAACTGCGGATGTGGGATTAGGATAAGTTGATGTGGATGTTGGATTAGGATATGAAGGTACGAATGTAGGATTAGAGTGAGTAGATTGGCATGGAAGATTAGGGTAGTGTGCATATGCAGATGAAGGATTTAGATAGGAGGATGTGGATGGGGGCTTAGGATAGGGGTATTGAGATGGTAGACTAGGATAAGAGTATGATGTAGATGAAGGGTATGATGGATATGACGGATATCCCTTGTCAAAGGTAGCAGAAGCAACATGATTAGGCATGGATGAAGACATAACGGGAGAACTTGAGGGGGTGATTGGATATTGGAAAGCGGGTGGAGAAAGCTTACTAGAGATGATAGTGTCAATGGGATCTATGTCGTATACCTCTTGATCAACAAGACTTTCGTTATCGTCATCAATGCAATTAGGGTTTCCCTTGACCACTATTGATGGAGGATAAGGATTTATGATGGTGAAAAGATAAAGAGGATGGATAAAAGATTTTGGATGGGAACGAATTAAAGCTCAAATTGAGATTTTGGTCAAGCTCAGATCAGGATTGGACTAAAGCTCAGATTAGGATGATTGGATGATGTGATGGGATTGATTTTGATTTTGATGGGATTAGATTTGGATTTGATTGGATTTGATTGGATTTGATTGGATTAGATGGGATTGGACTTGGTTTGGATTTGATTCGGATTGGACTTGGATTTGATTTGGATTAGACTTGGATTTGATTGGATTGAATTTGATTTGATTGGACTTTGGATTTGGATTGGATTTGGATTGGATTGGATTTGGATTTGATTGGATTTGATTAGATTGGATTGGATTTGATTTGGATTGGATTTGATTGGTTTTGGATTAGATTTGGATTGGATTTGATTGGATTTGGATTTGGATTAGATTTGGATTGGGTTGGATTTGGATTTGATTTGATTTGGATTGGATTGGATTATGAAAGGTGTGAGGGAAAGACCTTAAGCTTGATCACGTGAGATTACCCTTAGTAACCTTAGAGTTTTGATTGATTAATAGGATGATTACGGCACCGCATCCACCTTAAGCTAGGAATGGATTGATTGGGCCGAGGATGATAACTTGCCACACCGAATTCACCTCAAGATGGAGGCGAATTGATTGGGTTTGAAGTTAAAGACTAATAATCAAGTTCAAGCGCTATGGTCAATTTAGGTAACCACTTAGTAATACAAGGTTAGGACAGTTTGGCTATGGGTGGTGCTTGGAGAGGCAAATGGTAAGAAATGATTGGTGGATTAGGAAGAAATTAGAATGAATAGGGAGTTAAGGATAATTGTGGAGAATGTATGAGGATTTAGAATGGTTGAACAAAAGTTTGGAATAAGGAGATGGAGGTTTAAAAGGGGTAAATGGAGGTTTTTTGATGGTTTAAAGTGACAAAACGAAGGTTTGGGATGATGAGGTAATGGTTTGGAATGGTAAAATGAAGGTTTGAAGACGGAATGAATCCAAATGGAGGGGTTTCGGGTAAACGCACTTTTGCAGCAAAACAAGGGTGTAATTGCACTTCTGCAGCAAAGCAAGGGCGTGATTGCACTTCTGCAGCAAAAATAGGGGTGTAATTGCACTTCTGCAGTAAAAACAGGGGCGTAATTACACTTATGCAGTAAAAACAGGGGTGTAATTGCACTTTTGCAGCAAAAATAGGGGCGTAATTGCACTTCTACAGCAAAAATAGGGGCGTAATTGCACTTCTATAGCAAAAACAGGGTGTAATCGCACTTTGCAAAGAAAAAACATGCAATTGCACTTTAAAAGAAAAATAGCGAATTGCACCTTTGCAGCAAAACAGGGGCGTAATTGCACTTCTGCAGCAAAAACAGGGGCGTAATTGCACTTTTGCAGCAAAAACAGGGGCGTAATTGCACTTCTGTAGCAAAAACAGGGGCGTAATTGCACTTCTGCGGTGGACCAGAGGCTTGGTTTGATGCAAATGGCTATGGCAAGGACTTTAAAATGATAATGATAAGGCCAAATTGTTAAGAGTTCACTGGTTTTTTCACAAGAAAACACTCTCAAACAAATACAACCCTATAATTAGTGTTAAGGGTATGGCCAAAGTGGTCTTAATTTAGGATGCACAAGGTATCTAGGGAGTCCTCGATATACCTCTGGTGACGGAGGGCAATAACTGCGGAACACCTGCACTTCATCACAAAGCGCAAGTGAGTCGAGAACCCTGTTTAGATAATCGGCGACTCTCTGACCAACTCCCTCTTCTCATGTCTATTCAGGTATCACCTTAGCTTCGACGCCCGCCAATCAATACGACGGACCGGATTGGGGCATAGACTTCGGCCTCCCCTTTGCCACGGTGACGCTGCGGTTGGAATCGGCCCCTTGGGTGATGAAATCCCCTGCTGTGTCCTTCCATGAAGAAAGCAATAACCGCTTCCAACTAATCCCCAGGCTCACACGAAGTGCAAGGGGAAAGCAGAAACAAGCTACTACTCCCTTAGGGTAACACAAAGAGACAAAACAACAAGCAACAAATATTACTCCTCCTAATTAAGCTATGTTCTTAGAAAACATCAAGGATAATTTTAAAGAAGATGGAGCAAACGGATAGCCCTACAAGCAAATATTAGATATTTTATCCTGCTTTTTCCATCAACTTCACAAGAATATAGCCGCAGTGCTGTCAGCAACATCGTCCCTTTGCAAGAACAATGTTACTAAGAAAACATCAACCTAACTGAAATCGTATCACCACCTACCTTCCGTGAGGCGCAAATTTCCTCAGAGCGCTAAAACAGGGTGTAGCCAGCCTTCCGGCAACAAAAACAGTAGCGAAATACCGCTACAGAAAAATGGGCGCACGCCTCTTCTGCTAAAAAATGGGCGGGTGCCCTTAGAAAAATGGGCGAGTCAGCCTTTCCAGAAAAATACATGAGCCACCCTTTGTGAAAATGGGGTGTACCGCCCCATGAAAATGGGCTGCACAGCCTTTGTGAAAATGGGCGAGCCGCCTTAGAAATGGGCGAGCCGCCCTTTGTGAGTGCTGGGCGTACGCCTTTAGAAATGGGCGGGTCAGCCTCTTCAGGAAAACGGGCGGCCTGCGGAAAATGGGCGAGTCAGCCTTCCTCGAAAATGGGGCGCGGGTCACCAGAAATGGGGCGTGATCCGCTTCAAAAGTGGGGCGCACGCCTTCTGGAAAAATGGGCGTACGCCTTTGTGAGGGCAAAATGGGCGTACGCCTTTAGAAAAATGAAGCTGGACCGCCTCTCGAAAATGGGTGTGGCCGCCTGTGCAAAAAATGGGCATGACCGCCTCTCAGGAAATGGGCGCAATACTCTTTTAGGAAAAAATGGGGCTGACCACCCTCCTGCTGAAA
Source organism: Sequoia sempervirens (assembly GCA_007258455.2). NCBI lineage: Eukaryota > Viridiplantae > Streptophyta > Pinopsida > Cupressales > Cupressaceae > Sequoia > Sequoia sempervirens. The sequence goes on from VDFB02193867.1 coordinate 665,786,311, forward strand.
TGGGCCTGGAAAATGGGCGGCCGCCTTGTGAAAAATGGGGCGTGACTGCCCCTCTGCGGAAAAATGGGGCGTAGCCGCCCCTCTGCAGAAAAAATGGGGCGTAGCCGCCCCTCTGCGACGCGTTCCTGCAAAAACTTAAACAACAAAAAATGTAAAATATGGGAGCCCGTTTGTGGGTCCCACCGGGCGTGCCAGAAATGTATACCCTGATATTATGCTATTCTAAATGAGCAAAACAACTAAAAACTATTAAAAACAAAATATCAAGGACACCTCAAAATTAGCCAACAGAGAGTGATAAAACAATGAGAAAAGTAGATAATACAAGACAAACAGTTTTACCTTCCTTTGTAGTTGATACTCCTTTGATTGACCCTTGCTTAAGATAGGATGTGTGCTCCTTGATGGCTCTATTGAAGATCTTTGCTATGTGCTTAGATGCAAATGCAAGTGGATGTGATTGAAAATTGGATGAGTGCACAAAATGGCAGCATGTAGTTGCAAATTGACTAAGTGTTGAGAAGGAAAATTGGCAGCATAAGGTTATGAAAATCAAAAAGTGTTGTAAATGCCTTTGAGGGGGGGTATTTATAGAGGAACTTGAATTCTCTAGAGAATTCAAGGGTCAAGATTGATCCAACAAGGTCAAGATGAAGGACTATGGTGGGTTGAGAACCCACAAGCCCTCACATCTTGACATGTGGAGGGTGAAGTGGCCAAGGGGGATGAGATGGAAATGAGTTGTCAAAAAGGTACATGAGGTGGAAAATGACATGCACCTTGGGGGATGAGAGGATTTCCACAAAAAGGGATTTCTTGTCCCCAAGTGGGAGTGAAAGGGACATTTGAGGAATTTTAGAATTCCTCAAAAATCTACATGAGAAAAAGCAAAGGTGGTTGAGGATAAATGTGAATTAAAAATTCACATTCCTAGGATGATCTAGAGGGTAAAAGGTGGGTCTAAAGGTGGGACTTGGTCACATGTGGAGATTGTGACAAGTCCAAGGATGGTCACATGTGGAGATTGTGACAAGTCCAAGGTTCTAGAAGCATTGGAAGGATGGAATGTGAATTAAAAATTCACATTTAAAAGAGGGGAATCTAGGAAGAATAAAAAGGAATTAAAAATTCCTTGGAGAATGATTAGGCTTAATTAATCAATAATTAGAAGATAAATAAGGATTAAAAGCCAACTTGCAAAAGTTGGAGGATGTGACACATCCTAATCAAGGATTAGGCATGTGCACATCCATAATGAAGAAATTAGGAAATGGATTAGGATTAGATGAAAATGACATGTGAGGAATTAAATAAATGTAATATTTATTTAATTTATTTGAAGAAAAGAGGATTAAGGAGGGTAAGGTGTTTAATTATTAATTAAAAACCTTAAGGATTTAGCATAATTAGAGATATTAATTAAATAATAGTAATATTACTTAATTAACTCGGATAAGAGGATGTTTAGATGAAAAGTGATAAATTTGGATAAATTAAGTGTCCAAATTTGGATGTCTACAATAATCATCCACAAAGAAATTGTAACATAGAACACTTAATTAGATCTACAATCTCATAGTTTTACAAAGTATTAAGCTACATATTTACCTCCATTTTTCAACAATAACATATGTGGGAGATCTTATGATAATTTTATGACACACACAAGAGCATGTAAGAGGAGAGTTACATTGTTAACCAACTTATGACATATGGTATGATGCATCATGGAGCATATTTTAATGGTGAATGGAGCCAAAATAGAGTGCCCAACCTACGTTTGTTAGGATTGGTGATATTAACTTTGCAATCTTGGAACTATGTACCTTAATTTTAATATTTAAAAGCTAGTTGTTATTTCATGTGTCTCCAAAGAACATAAAGCGGGAACTTGGGTGCCACACATGAGGGAGGACATTTTTTGTAATTAAATATTTTTTTCTTGAGCACTTGGAACATTCTTTGTAAGGTGGTGTTGAGTGAGGGAGCTTAATTTTCCCTATGATAATATATGATAGCATGGTTATTTTCAGTATGTAAAACATCTATGACAATAATTATGGTAAAATGTAATCACATCTTTTCACTAACATAATGATTATGCCAAGCTATGATAGATTCCTTACAAGCTGTGAGTTACATACTATGACAACATTTACGACAACATGGTTATTTTTAGTCAATGGTAGCATCCATGACATTACTCATGACAACCTATAAGAGCATCTTTTTACCAACATGATGCTTATGAAATCTATGTCAACATGGTTATTTTTATTCAATGACAACATCTACAATAGTAATTATGACAACCTATAAGAGCATCTTTTGACTAGCACGACGACTATGACAAGTTATGATGGATTCCTTACAACACGAGAGTTACATACTATTCCAAAATATTTCGTATATGTGAGTGGCATTATAATTTCTCCACATGTGTGAGATTTTTTTCGGTTCAATCGAGCATTTTAGGTGCCTAGTTTGGTCGTGGTGCTAGCACTTGATTTACAATACCATTTATGAAATATTGTATTGTATTTTCCTATATATTAAGACCTTGGGATAATGGTTTGTATGAAAAAGTGCAAGTACACAAGTGTTGTTGGAATTTTGATATATTGAAGAGTGAAGTGTGTTGTGCATTATATTTTGTTTGTGAATATTAATACATACATGATACTTTGTTTATTGTTGGAGTTCATTTGAAAGGGAACTTCTCCACATAAATATGATGGTGTTATATTTCTATGGTTTATAAAATATGTATGCTTTCTATTTTCATTCACATATTTGGCCTAATGTATGAACACTAAAATATGTACAAATTTTATGTTATTGTTGCAATAGTTTTACTCTATTTTTTCAACATTTGGTATCACAGATTTTGGTTTTGATTACTAAGAGATGTCTAGCTAGAAGTGTTGTGATTTTTTTGAGTTGCGATGGGAGAAATTGCATTATGTATTTTTAGATTTTTTATTGTATTCAAATACATGGCTATCTCTTCTAAAATAGAGTGATAAATTTAATTAAACTAGTTATAAGATATGGAAACTCAAGTTGGAGGATCTTCATGAAGACAAAAGTCAATGTTTGGTAGTTAAAAGTGAAAAGAAATAAAATATTCTCTCTAATGATGATTGAAATAAGTCGAATAAAAAGGAAAGAGAAACCATTTAATTATATCTTGTAGATTAGGTGTTGCTAAATGCCTCTATAGAATCCATGTCATATAACCTATGGAATAGAATTGGTGATATCTACTAAAATAAAAGTATAGTGAATAAGTTGTTACTAAAACAAAAATTGGATAATTTGAAAATGAAGGATGTCTACTTTGTTAAATTGAGCATTTTTACTCTTTTAATTTGACTCTAACCTAGTTAGCATATATTTATTTCAAGATAGAAACCAGGAAGGAGAGCTTCATATGGAATTTAGGGGTAGGGTCAAAAATAGGGGGAAAGGGATACACACCCTCGGTTCGTAGCACCAAAGCTATCTCCCTCAAAGGGATTGTTCACCTTTGTTGAAAACTTCACCCCAAGCCTCATAGTACCTTCAATAAACTCTAGTCTTTTTGAACCACCAACTTTTTATTTTTCTTTCCTTTTGGAGAAGGTTTTTCCTTTTCTTTGAACTTTAGTTCCCAAAATAATCTCTTCTTGAAGAGAAATCCTATCATCCTTCCCATTTTTTTTGGTTTGTGAATAGATGGTGTCATTGCAAGGAGAGGGGGCTATGCAGGATAGGGCTCGATGGCCCTAGTTGTGCCTGTTTTTCCTTTGCTTGGCCTTTGTGGCTATGGTGCAGTGTTGTTTGGGTAGGATTTCTTTTGTGTATGCAAGTGGGGGGTCGGTAGTTGGTGCGGGGTGTCGATCTATGCTTGGGGGATGTTCTTTTGTGGTAGGGGTCAGAGAACATTTTCTATTTTTCTTTGGATCTTTTGATTTCATAGGTGCTTGATAAAGGGTTGAGGGGAAGTATAAGGTGTTGGTTTTTTTCTTTTTCCAGTTATGGGCTTAGGTGAAGGTTCTGTCCAGAAACCCTACATGGATTTTTGTGCTTCTCTTGGTGTGAAGTCACCATCTTCCTCAATGAGGGCTATTGAGAGTAACTTGTTGTACAATTATTCAAGGGTTGGAGGGTTTGTAGCATCTGGTGGCCCTCGAATCCTGAAAATTAATGGATGCTTGGAGAGGAGCAAAGATAGGCCGATTCTAGCAATTCAAACAAAATTAATTTTTGAGGATCTTAAGTATTTTTCAAATCATGCCTTGATATGCAAATTCATGGGAATACGTGCCTTGCTCCAATTCTTGGAGTTGTAGGATCAACAGAATTGGAATTCAGAGGATGAAATGGAAGTGATGATGTTGGAAAATAGCTATTTTATGGTCATTTTTTAATTTAATGGTTGATCACAATAGAGTTTTCAAATGAAGGCCTTATTTTCACAACTAGATTGGTTTATTCATCAAGCCCTGACACACTGGTTTTAACCTATTTGAGGAGCTTTTGAAATGTGTTCTTGTGTGGGTGCCCTTGGTTCCCAGTTGAATATTAGCAAAATGACATCTTGTAAATGGTTGCTTTGCTATTGGGGAAACCGATGGGTCTCTCTCAACAAACACAAGATAGAAAGGTAATGAATTTTTCTTGCATTTGTGTTAAGATTGATTTGAGTAACCCTCTTCCAAACTCTTTGGAAATTTGTGTGGGCATGTTTTCTTGGATGCAATAGCTAGATTATGAGACTCTTCCTTTTTGATGTGAATTGTGTCATGAATATGGTCATTTTTAGCAAAGATGTACTACGTCCAAAAATTTAAAGTATCAACCTACTCAACCTCCTCGCAATCCTCCTAAGGTTGACAAAGGAAAGTCTCCTATTCTTAGTGAAGTTGTAAATAATGAGGGTTTTACTCATGTTAAGCCTCGTAATAGGAACCATAGACAAAAGAGAACTTTTAAGGAGAGGCATGAAGGGGACACTTTTAATCGCTTTGATGTGTTGGATGACCTTAGCCAACAAGAGGTGAACCCAGGGATGATGACTCTAGATCAAGGTATCTTAGAGTTGGTTCTGGAGGGTACTATTTTTGTTAATATTTGGAATACTTAGGAAGGTGGTTTATTTCAAATGGATACTAATCTTAGTTTGGTGGATTATGTGGTTCTTGAGGCCCCTATAGCTACGAAAAATATTGAAGTGGAAAAATATCTTCTTTTGGAGAAGATGGTGTTTGATTCAAAAAAAGGAAACAAGGCTTCTCCTTCTTTATGGATTCACTAGAAAAATCTTAAGAAAGGGATTCTTGAGGATCTCTCCAAGGCTAGGAGAAAAAAGGACTTGGAGAAAATTAAGATGATGGGGGAGGCGTTGGTGGAATCAGGATTTGTTAAGACTCTTGATTCTCACTTTTCCAACCCTCATAAATGATTATTCTCTCATGGAATGTAAGGGGCTTGAATAGTGGCCCTCAACAAAAAAAAAATCATGATTTAGTCTAAAACCATTCTCCTTATATGTTATTCATTCAAGAAACTAAAATTTTAGTCAAGAGTATGTTTGGTTTGGTGCCTAAACTTTGGTGGCATGGGCATTGTTAATGTATTGGTGCTCAAGGTAATGTTGGATGATTAGCATGCTTGTGGAATCCTTTGAATATTTTTCCCCTTCAATGGATGTCCTATAAGTATTCTATTTTTGTGGTTGCCTCAAGTTTGGAGACTGGGGAAATTATTTATCTTTCTAATATCTATGCTCCCATAGATATGTTTGGTAAGATGCACGTTTGGTCTCATCTTCAATTTATTAGGAGTTTTTCCCCTCTCTACCCTTGGATTATAGCTGGTGATTTTAATGCTATTATTGATTTGCAAGATAAGCGGGGAGGAGTGTTGAGGCTAGAACCTTCTACTTTTCTTCTCCAGGATAATAATTCTTTTCTAAATCTTGTGGATATTAGACCTTGCAATGGTTAATACACTTGGAATAATAGATTATCTGGTAAGGATTGTATTAGCAAGAGGTTGGACAAGTTCCTAGTTTCTTACTTTTGGATTGATGGGTGTTGGTCAACTAGTTTTGAAATTCTTTACTAGAGGGGTTATGATCATTGGCCAATTAAGCTTTTTGCTTCTCTTGCCCATGTTGCTCAATCACCCTCTTTTAAGTTTCAACTGATGTGGTTGTAGGAGTCCTCTCTACAGGATTATATGGCTAGTTGGTGGAAATGTAGTAGACCTACCTATGACACCACAATATTTATTTTGTTAAGAAATTTTAGTATGTGAAGTATCACCTCAAAAGGTGGAATAGGCAATGTTTTGGTAACATATTTCATGATAGGGTTGCTACTCATGAAATTTTGGATGTTATTAGTTGTAAGATTGGGAAGTTTTGCCTTTTTTAGGAGTCCATTTTGGTGAAGGAGCTAGCTTTGAAAGCTTTGGAGGTGTGCGAGCTATGAGAGGAGATTTATTGGAAGAAAAAGGCACATGTGGATTGGTTACAAGGAGACAAAAACATTGCCTTTTTCTTCAATTTTGTTAAGGCTAGGCGACATGGCAATTCCATGCCTTACCTTGTGAATCTTAAGGGTGAGAACTTGTCCTCTCAGGGAGATATTTTTAGAGAAGCTTCTTAGTACTTTGCTACTTTGTTTAGAGAGGATTCTCCTGAAGTGTAGGTCGAAGAGAATCATGTCCTAACTTGCATTCCTACTCTTGTTTCTTCATAAATGAATATCTTTTTTTTTTGTGTTTCCTAGGAGGAATTGGAAGCTATTGTTTTTTAATTGAAGAAGGGAAAAGCCCCAGGCTTGGATGGTTTCCCTATTGAATTCTTTCAAGAATTTTGGGACATCATAAATTTAGATTTATTAGAGGTGGCACGAAAATCCTAGAGGAACGAACAAATGATAAGGGCTATGAAATCTACTTTTCTTTCTCTCATCCCCGAATGCGATGGGGAAAATAGGCTGGGTATGTTTAGGCCCATTTCCCTTTGTAATGTGGTCTACAAGATTATATCTAAGTTTTTGGATGAAAGATTGAAGCAACAGATTAGCAAGTTGCTTTTTGAGGAATAGGGGGCTTTGTGGCAAATAGGAAAATTTGGGATGGAGTGATTATTGCCACTGAAACTATCCATTCCATGGAAACTTCCAAGGAAAAAGCTATGTTCATCAAGCTTGGCATGGCTAAAGCCTCTTATCATGTTAAATGATCCTTCCTGCAGAAAGTGCTTCTTGCTTTTGGATTTCTTGAGGAGTGGGTTATGTGGATAATGAGTTGTTTCACCTCCACTTCTTTCTCAATTTTGGTTAATGGGGATTTGTATTCCTTATTTAAGGCATCCAAAGGCCTTAGACAAGGTGATCCCCTTTATCCTTATCTTTTTATTCTTTTGGCTGAAGGTATGGGGAGAGTAATTAAGAGTCATGTCAATCAAGGTCTTACTCAAGGCTTGCTATCAGATAATGGTCTTCCACCTGAGTCGCACCTGCAAATTGTGGATGATATTGCTCTAATGGGTATGGCCAAGGTTAGAAAGGCTACTAATTTGTGTAAGGTGTTAGATATCTACCTGGGGGCTTCTGGTCAATGGATCAATGAAGTTAAATCTTCCATTTTATTTTTTAATACTCCTATGCTTATCCAACAATGAATTGCTTGTATTATACGATTCTAGATTGGCCAATTGCCTTTGACATATCTTGACATTCCTATCACATTTGGTGCCCTCCCTAGTGGTTCCTAGAAGATTATTTTAGATAAGTTTTGGGCTAAAGCGAACCACTAGACTCATAGATGGCTATCTTTTGTAGGTAGGTTGTTGCTTCTTAAGTCGGCCGTGCAGGCTCTTCCTAACTACAAGTGTATGCTTCAAGTGGATCCTTCGGGCTTTATCAGAGATTTGGACTCTTTGGATACGTATTTTTTATGGGCTGGCAACTTGTCATCATCCAAGTGGAGTCTGGTGAAGTGGGAAATTCTTTGTCACCTAAAATAATTGGGTGGCCTTGGTTTGTGATAATCTATCTTTTCTAGTTTGGCTTTGGTAGCTAAGCTATATTGAATATGGTGCATTAAACAAGGCCGTGTTTGGGCCAGGATTATTTTGTACAAGTATATGAAGGGGGTGTCTAAGGAGGAGGTTCCTCAATATCTACTTTCAGGGAAAGGTTTTCTAACATGGAATATGCTTAAGAAAGATGCTAAGCTGATCGAGGGTGGTTCATTCTAGATTTGTAATAGGGGGACTGATGCTCTTTTATTATTTGATTATTGGGATGCATTTCCTCCTATCATGGATCAACACCCTAATCTATAGGGCCTCTGTCAACGCTTCTTAGAAGTTGGTTGGCCTAGGGTGGTGGACTTCAAAACTTATTATCCTTGTGGACCAATGAAAGTGTCTAGATGGAAAGATCCTTGTGAGTAGCCTAGTGGCAGATACAAGGATGATTGTGTTGAGCTTTGTAAGATTCTTGCTGATAGATATTACAACTCTCTTAGGGAGAGGTATATTTTAGCTTGGAGCCTTGATCCTAAGGGGTTTTTTTATGGTGGCTAGTGGCTATCAAGAGCTAATGGCTTGGAAGCATGGTGGGGTAGAAGTTTCTTGGTGGAAAAATGTCCGGAATAAGTTTTCCTAGCCTAAGTGTAATTGCTTCTTGTGGAATTTAGCTTGGAACAGGTGCCTGACTTGGGACAATCTTCAAAAACGTGGCTTTTAGGTCCCTTTTATTTATGTCCTTTGTGGGTGTAGTGAGGAGGATTCATTCCACTTTTTCTTTCGTTGTCTTTTTTCTATGCTTATTTGGCATTTTTGGTGGGGAATTTAGTTGACATCCTTATGTTCATGCTTCCTCACTAGTTGAATTCTAGAGTGCAACTTGGAGAGAGCTTTGACACAAGCTTCTTTTCTTCAAATTGTGTGGATTATTGGCCCAACTTTCATTCTTTGGAAAATATAGCTTGAAAGGAACCATAGAATTTTTTGGGGTGTTAAGTTGTTGATCCAACAAGTGTGGAAAAGAGTTTTTCATGTGATTCAAGAGACTATGGAATCCAAGTATGAAGTGTCCTTCCCTTTGGAGAGGGGAGATGAAGAGATAATCAATAGATTGGGTCTTTAGGGTTTGAATTTTGATTCCTTTTGTGTTAAAAGAGATGGGTGTGCTAAAAAGAAGGTTCTAAGAGTTGGGGGTTGGTCTCCTCCTTTGGCGAATGTTTTGAAGATCAACACTGATGGCTCCTCCAAGGGTAATCCTAGACCTGTTGGGATTGGTGGCATTGGTAGAGATAGTTTTGGAAAGGTTATTTTTCTATTCTCCATTCATAAGAGGCAACAAACCAATAATTTTATGGAAGGCCTTGTGATCCTCTCAGATTTGGAGAAATCATGTGCTCTTAGTTGGTGCATGATTATTTGTGAATCCGATTCTCAAGTCCTTCTTAACTCGTTGACGGGGAAAAATTTGGATGGGATTAGCTGGAAACTTGCTTATGTTGTTAGATAGATTATGCGGTTGTGTTCATTTTTGAGTCTATGTCTTTCACTCACATTCCTCGGGAGTGGAATAGGGTTGTTGAATGTTTGGCCAAATGGGCTTCTGAGCAAGATGGTAGTTAGAAAATTGATGGCCTCGAGAAGTTACCCCCCGTGCTTTTCCAATATTTGGAGAAATTGATTTTGGAGGATGAGGAAGGTTGATGTTGGTTGTTAGTTGGGTTTTTGGTGGTCTTATCATTTGGGTGAATGCTTGTTGGGGGTGTGTCTCTGGTTCTTTTTGGGTGCTTGTCTAGACTCTGACATTTCTGTATTGAATGATTTTTTATTTCAATAAATTTTTACCCTTTTTAAAAAAAAAAATCATCCTTCCCATTAGTAGAATGACCATATTCCTTCGACCATAGAGAAAATAAATTCCTTTCCCTTTTTTTAAAAAACCTTAGGGGATTCTTTCTTGCCCTTTCTTTTTCTTGCATCAGTAGACACCACCTTGCACTTCACATACTCTAAAATAGAAGAAATATCACAAACTATTTGGCTATAATTCCTAGAGGAATCTCCATCATCCTAGTCCTCACAAGTTTCCTCCTCCTAAGCCTTTGAGGACACCTCATCTGATATTTCATCGACCATAGGCTTCTTAATCTTTTTCTCTATTTTACTTAAGGTTTTCTTGATAGGTGTCATAGATTTCATGTAATTTACAATTCATAGAATAAACCCTTCATGGAGGATAGTCATCTTCAGGTTCCTCCTATTCTTAGTGATAGAGTGTTCAAGAGAGGTCGAGAAATAGAAATACATATAGACAACATTTCATGCCTAGAATGATTTAGCAAAGTAAAATGGCAACCATAGATATTATTATAACGACCGTCAAGGGTCACATACCTCATAATAAGTTCCACAACCACAGCCCAAATGGGTTTAATGAAAGTTCTCCTATAGCTAGAGTGAAGTTTCACCAATTTAATTCTTTCATTTCCATTAAGGAAAATATACAAAGGCTCTTCATTTCTTTTCAATCTTTGAATATTTTTTTCCTATTATGGAAATCCCAATCACCTATGCTATCAATTACTCATTGATAGTTGTCTCCCATCCAAAAAAAAAGACCTTTTTGTTCTTCCAGATGCTAGCAAAAATTTTGGTAGCCTTTGCGTTGTGACCATGGATTTTATCCATGAACTGGACAAGCCCACCTTCATTTATCACATTCTAGACTTAAGGCTTGTGCTAAATACCAACACAATTAGTAGGCTCAATTCTATTGTAGTCTCCCCCATCCTTATCAAACTATTCCCAAATCTATTACTTGGGACCCAAGTTCTCCTTTTCCAAAAATATCTTTCCTATTAACAAATGCCCCAATTAGTTTTTTCTTCCTCAAGACATAGAAGTCGCTAACCAAAAAATTCAATCCATAGTTTATAAAAAAAACCCGTTGTATACATCTAAAAATGGTCACATCACAATAGTATGGTAATTAATTAAATATTTTTAATATTTAATTAAATCTCTGAATTCAATCTACGAATAAATAAATCTAAATAATTTATTTATATTGTTCATTCTTTCATTTCGATTAAATAAATAAGTTTATTTAATCACTTTTCTTATCCATATTCCAAATACTTAATCAAATTCTTCTAAAGTCTATTCACAATTAAATATTCCAAATATTTAGTTCCTCTAAAGTCCATTCACAATTAAATATTCCAAATATTTAATTGAATCTTCTATAGTTCTAAAATCAAAAATCAAACTCACATGAAATTAAATAAAGCTATTTATTTAATATTGGATTATTTTCAACAACCGTGAAACAAACTTCCAAAACAAAAAATTAATTTCTTTGTTCTTGTGCAAAGTTGTTCCTCTGGGTTGAAGACAAGCCTCCATTCTTCTCTCCAACCTCCCAACATCTTCCATCTTCTTCTCAACCTCTCCATCTCTCACCATTCAAAATTACCAGACAATCTCACAACCATTGATTTTTTCCAGCCAGGCTCTTGCCTGCAAAAATCTATAAAAGGGACTGCCGGGTCTTTGAAAAACATAGAAGCTTTCATACAGGAAAACTATAGTCAATTATCTTTCCAGCATCCATAGCCTTAGAATCATAGCATAGTATAGTTTAGCATATTAACATTTCATATCATGGCTTATCATCCTCATATCATAGTTTTAGAAGCATCCATAATCCACAGCCCCTGTGCATAATCTATAGCCCTTGTGCATATTTGTATCAACATTTCACTCCACCAGCATATAGTATAGAGAAGGATTCTCCCTTTGCATACTCATTCTTCAGGTTGCCATTCTGAGAAGCTTTGATTACACAATCTGAGAGCAGCAACTTCAAGTGAATCACTGGAGATAGAGAACAATGGAACGATTTTGAAAAAGCTTTGTTTGATTTCATTTCAATTTATCTTGCTTTCTTTAGTTTAATGTTGCATTGGTGTGTTTATATTGTTTCATTTTGATACTAACATTTCTCACACACATTTTTGGCACCCACCGTGGGCCCTTTGCCCCAATTTTAACATCTTTTTGTAGGTTTTTCTAATAGGCTACGGCTAAAAAGAGTGTATTAGCGCATTAAACACACTTCAGTGTAATTCACACCAAATTCAGCACCCTTCAAAGATTCCTCAGCACCCATAAGGAATTTTGCAGCGCCCTTGACTGATTCCATCACACCCTTGAATGATTCTGCAACGCCCTTGAATGATTCTGCAGTGCCTTTGACTAATTCCATAGTGCCCTTGACTGATTCTGTAGTGCCCTTGACTGATCATGCAACACTCTTGATTCATCCTAGATCGCCCATTAACTCTGTTTTAGCATCGTTGATGTTTGTTTTAGCGCATTTTTAAAAAGTCTGCAATTGTAATTTGTAACTTAAGTAAGGTTTGCCTGGATTCGACGCGACCGCGGCCAGTAAAGGCTTTAAAAGAATGAAGCAACCCTAGTATAGTCACTTAAATGGAAAGAATGAATCAATCCTAGGATAGTCACTTCATCTTTTATTTTGGACTAAAAAGAACTCCATGTCTTTGTGCAGCAATATCTTCACTTAGCATAGAAAATTGTTCATCTGGGCTTAAAATTGAACTCTTGTTTTCTTTGCTTAAATGGTGATAGGCCTATGCTCTCCCCTTAACTGGGTGATCAAAATGCCAAACTCATCTATTTCATTACATGCAATTTCAAGCTTTGATAATACCTTTTAGAAGGCTTGCCGTAGTGGGAAAAAGTACTCACCCTACGGGAACAACCTAAGTGGGAACAACTAAAGCCAAGTTTTCCAACCCACTTTAATCAAATGCGAATGGTTGATGAAAATATCATTCGATGGTAGTGTGGATTGATAACCATCCCCAAAGCCTTTGTTCTAAAGGTTGAGAGGTCTCTCGAGGGAGTCTATCATTTTCCGCACCGAATGGAAACCCTTACTAAGAATTTAGTGTATTGGCTAACTTGTAAGTTTCTGAACATCATAATAAATCACAGTGCAAGGGAGGGAAGAATCTACCCCCAAGACACTCACCATATAACTGCCAAGGACTGTTTGCTTAGGGGATTCGGTATCCACTTCCGTCACTCTAAGTACGGGCTTAGAAAAGACAAAAACACAAGCGCCCTTTCAGGGGTGACACGACTGTGTGAGTTGACGCAGTTCTAAGATGTGGGCTATTGATTATTATGATGACCTACTTGAGTATTAAAAGTGAGTTTGTTTGATCTATCTATCATGTGTAAAACCTGTGAAACAATTTTTGTAAAACATTTTGATCATACACTTAATGTTTAGAATAAGACTTAAACACAACTATTCTACAAATTGCTTGATGTGTTTTCAATACATTAATTCAGTAAAGATCATCCAAAATTCACAATCACGTTGATTACTCCCATGTTAAGAGATTGGAAATCCACAACCTTTGTTAAGAAATCCATTCTTATACGAATCAAAAAGCCAAAGAAACCACTTAGTTACAAGAAACTATTGAAGAAAAGACGACTCTTGTACGAAAGTTGAAAGGTCTTACTTAAACATAGAACCTTTCTCCATCGGTATCATGACTGTGTTAGAGGTTTCACTGATGATTATGCTATAGAACCATTATACTCACAAGCTTTCTTTCAAAGGAGATCCCTTTCTCAAAGGCACAACCATAGTTAGCGTATTCATTTTTGTTATATTCCCCAACCTGCAATTGAATATTCTACTCGCCCAAATCAATTTCTGCAATAGAGAACTCAATCACATTAGGAATTTATCACACATCCATCCTTTTACGAAGCTACGATCAAACTTCATAAAGTGCAAAACCATCCTTTTCTTGATCTTTTTCTTAAATTCCTTCCAATAGGATTTTCATCCTTTCAATTAGGGAACAACACAAGCTAAAGACTAGAAATATTTTAAAGTCATAGAATCTTCATTCTATCCTGACTTTCATATCCATCACAAATTGCACTATTTTACTCTTTTGATCAAAAGTTAGTAGAATTTGGAACAAAGCTTATGCCTGTTGTTACGAGATCTCGAAAACACATAGAAAAGGACGAAGGAGAAACTACCACAAGCAAAATGGGTGATAATAGTGAGAAAGAAGAGAATCCATTTCATATAGAAGAGTTAACAGAAGAAAAGCTTCAACAAGCAGAGCAAGATCCCAAATTCCATACTCTTATGGAAAGGATTTTAGAACGAAACAAAGAAAGATATTTTCTTTCATTAGCTAATCAAGGAGCTAAGTTACCTTCCAATTTTGATATAGAAGGAATTAAAGCAAATCCTAAAACTCCTTCTAATGACTTTAGTGCCCTTACTCAACATATAAAGGAATTACAAGGACAAATAAAGGAGATGCAAGGGGGTGCAACAAAGAAGTATGTTTTGGATGAAATATCTCCTTATCCATTTGATAGGAGTCTTCAAATGATCCCTTTTACAAAACATTGTGAAATTACTAAATCTGATAGGTACAATGGAAACACTGACCCCATTGAACATGTGAGGGATTTTCGAAATATGAGTCTAGAATTCGCTTATGAAGATACCTATTTAATGAGATTTTTTCCATGAAGTTTGGGTGCACAATCTATGGAGTGGCTTTCAAAGATCACCCCTCCCATTAAAACCTTCGAGGAGCTCATAAATCAGTTTATATCACAATATGCTTACAATATTCAACACCAAATCACCATGCTTGATCTTTGTAAAGTGAAACAAAAAGTAGGGGAATCTTTCACTATGTTTCTGCAAAGATGGAGAAGATTGTTTGCGCAATATTCCCATCCTATTCCTGAAAAGGAAAAGATGGATATCCTCATCAATGGTCTAAATCCAGAATTAAGCTATAGGCTTAATCTTCATTGTCCTCCTAACTTCAAAAAATTGATTGAAAATGCAATCACCATTGAAGGGGCCTTGGTCAAAAGAGGAGTGATAAAACTTGATAATCCAAGTTCATCCAACCATAACAACAACGATAAAACAAGGTTTTGGAATAGAAATAAAAATGTGGTCAATGATGGTATAGTGGATGCAAACAATCTACGAACAAGATCATCTATCTTCAACCTATCAAGTGCTCCATGAAACAACCAACAAGGAAACAACAACCAACAAGGAAACACCAACCAACAAGGAAACAAGAAACAACAAGGACAAAACTCCAATCAAGAAAGCATGACTAATCAAAATACCAAGGATAATCATGGTAATTTCAATAACAATCTTGGCAATACCCAAATATCAAATCCGTCCAAACCTTCATTCTTTTCAAATCGACGAAATTTTACAACTTTGGGTCAATCTCTTGAATCTGCTCTCAAGGAGCTTCTTGATTATAAGGTTATCACCTTGCCACCACAAAAAGATTATGAGCCACGAGTCAAACCACCATCATGGAATGACTCGTATTATTGTAATTATCATTGATGTAAAGGTCATAGAACAAATAATTGTCAAGCCTTGCGAAATCTGGTACAAGATTTAATTGACAATGGCACTATCACAATTGAAGGACATCATACCAATGATGATCATCAAGCATTCAAAGATCCTTTACCAAACTATCAAAAAGGGGAAACATCATATCCTAAAGCAAAAAGTATAAATAATTTTGAAGACAACATAATCCGCCACATCCATGCAGATGATCAATGGGTTAATGTTATCAAAATCAAGGAAAAACAAGAGTATCAACAGGTGAATGTAACTATGAGAGGACAAGCAAAAATTATCCTAAAAGGTAGTTCATTTAAGGCAGCTATTCCTTCTCCAAGTCATTATAATCTAGTTGATCAATTGAGAAAAACATTAGCTCAAATTTCCATCCTTGAACTTCTCAAAATATCCCCCATACACAAGAATATTTTGGAAGAAGCTCTTGTAAACACAACCGTCGACACAGATTTGGATGTAGACAAATTTCAAGCCATGGTGGGGCATTTGTCTTCCCCCACTTGTCTTTCATTCTCTGACAAAGATGATGCCTCCATGACACATCTGCATAATTCATCGCTTTATCTTGAAGTTATGATCCATAAACACCGAATCAGACGTGTCTTGATAGATGGAGGAGCTAGTTTAAACATTTGTACCTTAAAACTTATACATGCCTTAGGAATATCAGAAAACTCCATTGATCCACGAAGGAAAATAACTATCAAGGCATATGATGATGAAGAAAGGGCTTCTAAAGGACTAATAATGCTACCTATCAGAGTGGGACCTGTTGTGAAAAATACTTTTTGTGAGGTTCTAGATTGTGATCTTTCCTATAACATACTTTTGGGTCGCCCATGGATTCATGATATGCAAGCAGTACCATCAACGTACCATCAATGCCTTAAGTTTCTATATGATGGACAAGAAATAAATATACAAGTTGATTACAATAGCACCCAAACTTGTTCAAATCTTCGAGCAACTCAAGATGCCTTTGTGCCGCATAATAGGGAGGCTCTTACTATTTCTTCTTCCAATCTACAAGGCCAATTACAAGAATTGACAAAGAATCTTGATACAGAGCTACAGTTAAAAGACAAAGGAGTAGGTGAATATTCACTATGCCTTTCTAGTTTACCTCCTTCTCCGAGATCACATGGTCAGCCAACCCTATCAAATCAAAAGATTGCAACAACCTCTACATCCCAAACTTCTGTGCCAATCACAAAGTTTGATGGACAATTCATTAAAGCTAACACTACCGAAGAAGAAGCTGAAGATAGGGACATTCTAAGTTGGCTATACAAAGATGAAGATGAATCTCTCTTGCACATCAAGTTACCTACCGAACAATATGGCAAAGGGTATACTATCATGCAAAGAATGAGCTATGAAGGAAGTGGCCCTATAGGAAAAAGAAAAGAAGGAATCATTGAGCCAATTCAACCTATTTCAATACATCCAAATGATAAAATAGGACTTGGATATGGTAAAGATACAAAAGAGTCAACTTCACAGCAAGCACAACAAAATCATGAAGGATAATCAATTTCAGATAAACCCCATAAAGATGTAGCTCTACAAAAAGTTTATGGATCAGTTTTTCAGTTGCAGAATAGTTCAGACATTGATTCCAATGAATACGAATGGGATGATGTCTCTGATGATACATTCTTAACAGAGAAAAGGGTAGATGTCATACAAAAATTCGCAACCGCGTTCTTACAAGGAGAGGGTTCAAGGTCTCTGCTTGATTATGTTTTACAAAGCGATCATGACTCAAGTGAGGATGATTCAGATTTTAACAAGATTGATCATCGACAGGAGAATACCATCATAGACCTTGTCCATCATGAAAATGACAATCATGTCATGAATTTGACAGCTCAAGACCTTACCCAACCTAATGATCCCATGCCTTTAGTTTATCCGAAACTTATTGATTGGGACAACGATGCACCCATCCATATCCCTACATTTCATGATGATGAGGATATTGTAAATTTCCTTTGTTCATCTAGTCAAGAAAACAATTGTTCCATCAAAGAATTTCATATTCAAGATTTTGATCGGGAGGGTGTCAAGTCTCTTACCTACAAAATAAATGGAATAAAAAATGGATCTATCGGTGAAAACCAAAAAATGGCAGTGGTAGATCACAAAAAGAGAAAAATAAAGAGCGAATCTGACGGTGAAAACCTTTTTGAGGCACTGAAGGATGAGAAACTTGACACTCTTCCCAAACATTATCAAGAAAGATCTTCTATTTTGATAGAGCCAACAAAATCCATTAACATAAGTACAGAAGAGCAGCCAAAAATCTTGCAACTTGCAACATCATTAACAATGGATGAAGTACTGAAATTCACAGAGTTCCTAAAGGAGAATCAAATCAACTTCGCTTGGTCATATGCTGATATGCCAGGGTTAGATCCTAATATGATAATGCATCATTTATCTATCAACACAGGGGAAAAACCTGTGAAGCAAAAACTCAGAAAGATGCATCCACATGTTGCATTATTGGTTAAAGAAGAGTTAAAGAAGCTTTTAGATGTTGGATTCATTCGGTCTATTGACTATGTAGAATGGATCTCCAATATCGTACCTATTTCAAAGTCAAACGTAAGGATTATTATATGTACAGATTTTAGGGATTTGAACAAAGCATGTCCTAAAGATGACTTCCCTTTGCCAAACATAGATATGATTGTGGATTTAACTACTAGCCATGTAATGTATTCACTAATGGATGGGTTTTTCAGATACAACCAAATCAAGATTGCACCAGAGGATCAAGATAAAACAACATTCACATGCCCTTGGGGTACTTATTGCTGGAACGTAATGCCATTTGGGTTAAAGAATGCAGGAGCTACATACCAACAAGCAATGACAACAATTTTTCATGATATGATGTATACATTCATGGAAGATTATGTTGATGATCTCCTTGAAAAATCACACACAAGAGGACATCTGGAAATCTTGTCAAAAATCTTTATCAGAATGGAGAAGTTTAATGTCTGACTTAATCCAAAGAAATGTGTCTTTGGCGTTAAATTCGGAAAACTCCTGGGATACATAGTTTTAGAAAAGGACACAAAGGTCGATCCAGAAAAAGTACAAGCTATAATGGACATGCCGCCACCAAGAAATATCAGTCAACTCCGATCACTGCAAGGACACCTACAATCCATCAGGAGGTTTATAGCTCAACTAGCAGACAAAATCTTACCATTTACACATCTATTACATAAAAATGTCCCATTCAAATGGGAGGAAAAATGTGAAACAACATTCAATTAGATCAAGCAATATCTCATAAATCCACCAGTCCTAATTCCACCAATTCCAAGAAAGCCACTCATACTATATATTTCAGCAACAAAAGTATCTTTGGGAGCATTACTAGCATAGGAGGATTCTACAGGAAAAGAAAGGGCCATATACTATATTAGCAAAACTTTAACAAGTCATGAACTAAACTATACTTTCATTGAAAAAGCCTGCCTAGCAGTAGTGTTTGCTTCTCAAAAGTTGTGACACTATATGTTGGCTCATACAGTTAAGTTGATAACCAAAATTGATCCATTAAAATACCTTTTAAGCAAAGCTACCTTAACAGGAAGACTTGCAAAAGGGGTAATGATCTTAAGTGAGTTTGACATTCACTATGTAGATCAAAGAGCTATAAAAGGACAGGTCATCGCAGATCAGTTGGCTGAAGCACCTTTACAAGAAGAAAACCCAATGCACATTGAATTTCTTGATGTAGATGTTTTCACATCAATGATTAAGAAATCATGGACATTGTACTTTGATGGATCTTACACGCAACATGGCTTGGGGGTAGGGATTCTTTTTGTCACACCTGAAGGACATACCATTCCAAAATCATATCAGTTGATGTTTCCTTGCACAAATAACATGGCTGAATATGAAGCATTGCTCATAGGAATAAAGATGGCATTGGATTGGTGGATTACAGAGTTACAAGTCTTTGGTGATTCATAACTTGTCATTAATCAAATCAATGATGATTATCAGACTAAAGATGATAAGCTATTACCTTACAAGAACATGGTGGATGATTATAAAAAGTATTTTGTGGTAATCGAGTTTTCACAAATCCCAAGGATTGATAATAAAGCTGTAGATGCAATGGCTACAATTGCTTCCTTGTTACAATTATCAGAAAATCAAACACGGTACAAATTCTTGGTGGAACAATTATTTTCTCGTGCCTATGATAATCATGAGACTCAAGTCATATGTCATTTAACCAGTTTTGATTCACCCTTATATGGCAAGACTCATACCTATCTAAAAGATAACATCTTACCTCTGGACTTATCTCAAAACCAAAAAAGGAATTTCATACGCCAATCATCCCGTTATACCTTGATCACTGATATTCTTTACAGACGTGGTCTCGATGATACGCTCCTTCGATGTCTTGAACGTGACGAATCTAAAAAAGCCTTACAAGAGGTTCATGGTGGTATTTGTGGAACTCATTCAAGTGGTTTAACCTTAGCTAAGAAACTTGTTAGAATGGGATATTATTGGCCTACCATGGAGAGAGAATCTTTTACTTTTTTCAAGAAGTGTTCTAAATTCCAGATCCATGGGAATCTTATTCATGCACCTGCACAGGAACTACAGTCTTTCACTCCGACATGGCCTTTTTCTTAGTGGGGACTAGATCTTGTTGATAAAATTCATCCTTCATCATCAAATGGACATAAATTCATCATCACAGCTATAAAGTATTTTACAAAATGGATCGAAGCTATTCCTTTGATGACTGTGACCGATAAACAAATCTCTTCATTTATCCTGAATTACATCATCTACCGATATGGAATTCCAAATTCTATTATCATTGATAATGGGAGGCCTTTGAAGAATTAGGATGTTGATGAACTTTGTGAAATATTTCACATCCAACACAGGTTCTCTACACCTTACTATCCACAAGGAAATGGTCAAGCAGAAGCATCAAACAAAACAATCTTAAAGATCTTAAAGAAGATGGTAAATGATGTCGGTCGTGATTGGCATGTCCAGTTAAATCCATCTTTGTGGGCATACAGAACCAACATTTTCACACCAACAGGAGCTACCCCATATGCCTTGGTATATGGAGTAGAAGCGATCTTACCACTAGAGGTTGAAATACTTTTGCTTAGGGTATCACTCAAAGGATTGACAAATGATGAAGACTACCAAGTATCTCATCTGCACGAGCTTGAATTATTAGATGAAAGACATCAACATGCAGCTGATCATTTGAAGGTTATCAATAGATTATGTCCCGAAGCTACAATCATAGAGTTAAACCATGAACATTTCAAGTAGGTGACTTAGTCTTGAAAGAAAATCCACATAATCAGCAAGATAGAGAAAATAAAGGCAAATTTGAACCAAATTGGCTTGGTCCATTTGTCATCATTGCAACATACGGTTCTGGAGCATATTA
Source organism: Sequoia sempervirens (assembly GCA_007258455.2). Lineage (NCBI taxonomy): Eukaryota > Viridiplantae > Streptophyta > Pinopsida > Cupressales > Cupressaceae > Sequoia > Sequoia sempervirens. Next base: position 665,807,296 of record VDFB02193867.1, read on the forward strand.
GTTATCTATGTCAGAAGGGGGCCTGTTTGAAGAGCCGATCAACAACATTCATTTGAAGAAGTTCTATATCTGAAACATCAAATCTCAAAAATCCAAAAAAATCAGAAAAAAGTCCTAATAAAAAATCTAAAACAAATCAGAAAAAGTCTTGAAAAAATCCAAAAAAATCAGAAAAAGTCCTTAAAAATCCAAAAAAAAGAAAAAGTCCTTAAAAAATCCAAAAATTAGAAAAAGTCTTGAAAAATTAAAAAAAAAAAGTCCTGAAAAAATCCATAAAAATCAGAAAAAGTTTTGAAAAATTGCAATAAAAACAAGTGGTGAGAACCTGGAAAACAGGCATAACTTGTGATCAAAATGGGCTCCTCTATCTATTAACTTACGTCTTGCATTCGCTTTACGACATCATCTATCCATATCTATCATTTGTACATATCTATCATATCCATATCATGCAACGAGAATCCTTGTATTTCATCATGGCTTGATGAAATTTGTACATATCCATACTATTTAGGTTGTGTTTACACTGGGGGCAAAGAAAACACAGAATAAAACAAGAGAGGGGCAACAAGCTTTTTAAAAACATCACAAACGAACAAATGATGAGTCTCCAAAATGCAACATACTTTGACGCATCAAATTAACCACAACACCAAAACGATCACTCAATACCAATGACATCAAACATGGTAAAAAAAAACGTTCATCAAACACAAACATCAATGTGGATAACCAAGTTGGATGATCTTAATCTGAATAATGTTTGGAATGCTTTAAGAAAAATTTGAATTATTGGTTGATTTTCTATCATATCTCTGGAGCAATTCAATGATGTACTGAACTAGAAAAGCAAGGAAGGAGTATGATTTTTCTTTGTCTGTTGTTTGTGAGCGAATCATTAGTACTATGCAAATTGGTCGCGAGACATGCTCTACTATGTATTATTGATGACATTTCAGAATTTGCATAAGAAACAGGTTAACTCTTGTCTGTTTATGCAAGCGATATTCAGGTCATCTCGGTTCAATTATACCTAGATGCTTGTATTATCTTGCTATATCAAAAATCATGAAAGCAATGCTCAGGTCATCATTGGTGCTAACATACCCTTTGATGCTTGTATTAGCTTTCAACATTTCAATGCTCTATGATGACACAAAAAGCATAAATAAGCTCTCAGAATGGTAATATTGTAAAGATACCATACATGGTTAGTATAGTTTACATCCATTCTAGAATTTGCATTTTGAATTTATAGATTTTTTTCCAAAAGTTGGGAAAGTATCAAATGTTTCATATCTTTTTGAATAAAATGACTGAGTACATTTTGACATTCACAAAATCATCACATACATTTTTCATACATATTTGCATTAAAAAAAATCATAAAAACAAAGCATACATCATACATCAAAACATTCATAGGCATTCATAAATTATACCATCTATCATTTCATCGTTATAAAATCGTTCATCCATAGATTGCAATCATATCATAACATTACACTTTCATAAATCATATCATAAGCATCATGCATATAGAAAATAAACACATTCATCTCATACGAAATCATCGCTGCATTTCATATATCTCAAAAATGAATGTCAAGATGTACAAAGATGTCAACTATGCATAGCACAACATCATCAAAAATGGGATCATATCAGTGTGTATACAAATGTCTCGCAATGATAAAACATCATGCAAAAAATGCACTATGTCATGCTATCCTCTGATGGTGCTGGTCTAGGACCTGTCCCACCTACACCTAATGGACCTGCTCCACCTGCCCCTGATGATCCTCCTGGTGGTAATGGCTGTGATACACCCCTACTAGTAGCCCGAGAACGACTATGTGTAGACCGAGACTGCGTATAACTCACTCTCTGCTCAGGTGGCACTACATCATGGTATCTGATCCTATAGAACTCTGCCTCTCGGATGACTTTGGTCAGTTCTCTTGTCATGCTATCACTTGCTGCTGCTCTCTATAGACTGTCAGCTAAGGCCATGGCGTCCTCACCCTATCGCCTGACTGTATCTCTCTCAGCCGTCACTATAGTCAACTATCCCTATAACTATGTAATCAAGGCTTGTGCCTGTGCTAGCTAACCCTGTAAGCTCTACACTCTACTCTGCAAGGTAGATATCTGACTCGGTCCCACCGGATCTACTGAAGATGATGGATTTGAATGTCTCATCCACGGTCCACCTCTGCCACCACCTCTGCCGCTACCTCTGCCACCTTAGCCACCTCCTCCACCACTATCATCCCCACTCTCCTCATCACTGCCATCTCCATCCCCATCTGAATCATCATCATCATCCTCCTCAGATTCATCACCCTCTGAAGCCTCCTCTTATTGTCGCCTATGTTTGCCTCTGTGTGGTCTCTGCTCTGCAACTGGAGCGATAGGCTCATCAGGATCAAATAATCGCGGTGCAGGATGCTCCAACACATATTGACCATACTCTAGAGTTATCCCCTCATGAAGAATATCCGCTTTGTACTCCCACATATGTACTCCCAAACTAGTGAACTATGCCACTGCTACATCATAAGAAATCTGTGGACCCCACACTGTCAACTCTTGTTGCCGACGCGCATAAATAGCCGAACCCTGTGGCATACCCTGAGGCTGACCATACTATCGCCACACTTGACCAAGAAGAAACCTCTCAATAATCCAAGGAGTACGCCCAATCAGATATTTGGACGTGAAGACAAAAGGCATCTCCCTAGTATCCTCTGGCCATGCCTCACAATCTACAGAGGGTCGCAAGCATATTGTCTCGAGATCATCCAAAAGATGCTGCCAATGATCTAGTTTTCCCAACCTAGGCTGAGCAATGATAACGGTATATCTGAATCTATATGGTTGACTAGCAGGCCATCGTCCACGAGTCAATGGACGCATAACAGCAAAGTGCTCCCATGCCCATATCTATAATAGTGAACAACTGACATCAAAACTCTGGCCTCCACCATACATAATAAGGTGTAGCTCATCATATAAGTGCACAAGCATGCATGATCCCCAAGCATATCGTGTACCCTGCATCACCATACTCTCAAGTACATGACCCCACTCGATTGCAAAACCCTTCAACCTATGGTCGGGGCACATAACACCTTCAATGAAGCCTGCAAGTACAAACAACAAAGGCGCATATGAATCTGTCATCTCCACCCATGAGATATAATATCCTGCAATATGATCATCTCTGAATATCTGCCTCAAAGCATCCATACCTCCTGCCTCCCAGTCGTCAAATCTCACTATCTCGCCCATCATTGGAATCCTCAAGATGCGATATATATCCTCTGGCGTCACGGTAATCTCTCCTGTCAGAAAATGAAAGGTGTTTGTATCACTGTGCCACCTCTCTGCAAGTGCTATCAATAAGCCTCTGTTGAGACGCACCTCAGGCATCTCAAGTAATGAGGTCAGTCCACATGCCTCAATCACATCTCTATCCACCTGTACAAGCTACAGAATCAATCTCCATGTCTTCAGGAATGTCTCTCGTAACTGCAGGACGCCTAATCTCTCATGTTGGAACATCATTATGTCAAAGCAACATCAATATCAAATCATCATGACAAATCAGTCAAATCTGAATATCAACATACTATTTTTTTTAACAACTTTAGAAGCAAACTTATCAACTCAACCTATTTGTTTTTCATCATCATGGAAAGCATATTTATCACATCCTATTTGTTTTTAACAACTTTAGAAGCAAACATATCAACCTATTTTGTTTTTCATTATCATGGAACGCAAATTTATCACATCCTGTTTGTTTTTAACAACCTTAGAAGCAAACTTATCTAACAACTATTTGTTTTTCACAAATTGAAAGCAAATTTATCAGCTACTCTTTGTTTTCCAAAAACCTTGGGAACAAAATTATCACACAAAACAATATCAAATCATGGGCGCTATGAAAATGATCATGGGCGCTACAGAAATGATCATGGGCGCTACAGGATTATGGGCGCTACAAAAAACCTTATAGGCGCTATAGAAATTCTAACGGGTGCTACAAGATTAAGGGCGCTAAGAAAACCATCATGGGCGCTAAAAGAATGTTTAAAGCTACAAAAGGTTGGGAAACGTGTCCTAAACGAAAAATTTTCAAATAGCAAAAGTTTAACAAGGTACATACCATGGGTCCATAGTGCATCGGCCGTTGATGTCATCAGATGCGCTCGAAACGGTGCTGGTGGATAGGAAGTGCCATTTTTCTCACTCCATAGCTCAAAAATTACAATTTTTACTAAGTTAAAATGGGAAAATGACATGGAAAATGATATTTTAAACCTATTTAAAGGAGAAATTGGGGCATTTTATTACATTTTATCACAATAGGGGAAATTCAGATCATAAATTTTCATCTCACATCTTTCCACATCAATTTCTTCACATCATAATTTTTGAACGATGAATCGACATCTTCAAAATCATAAAAATTGAAACATTACAAAAAATCTAAAAATTCAAAAGAACATTTGCCAAAAATCAAAATCTTATCTATTCATCGTTCAAGGGGGAATATACCTATCAACATACGACAATCAACATTTGGGGCAAATTTCTGGGGCAAATTTTAAAATTCTTTGAAGCAATGCGTAAAACACATCACTTCAAAGAGGGGCAAAATGTATACATCTAAAAATGGTCACATCACAATAGTATGGTAATTAATTAAATATTTTTAATATTTAATTAAATCTCTGAATTCAATCTATGTATAAATAAATCTAAATAATTTATTTATATTGCTCATTTTTTCATTTCGATTAAATAAATAAGTTTATTTAATCACTTTTCTTATCCATATTCCAAATACTTAATCAAATTCTTCTAAAGTCTATTCACAATTAAATATTCCAAATATTTAATTCCTCTAAAGTCCATTCACAATTAAATATTCCAAATATTTAATTGAATCTTCTATAGTTCTAAAATCAAAAATCAAACTCACATGAAATTAAATAAAGCTATTTATTTAATATTGGATTATCTTCAACAACCGTGAAACAAACTTTCAAAACAGAAAATTAATTTCTCTGTTCCTGTACAAAGTTGTTCCCGTGGGTTGAAGACAAGCCTCCATTCTTCTCTCCAACCTCCCAACATCTTCCATCTTCTTCTCAACCTCTCCATCTCTCACCATTCAAAATTACCAGACAATCTCACAGCCATTGATCTTTGCCAGCCAGGCTCTTGCCTGCGAAAATCTATAAAAGGGACTGCTGGGTCTCTGAAAAACATAGAAGCTTTCATACAAGTAAACTATAGTCAATTATCTTTCCAACATCCATAACCTTAGAATCATAGCATAGTATAGTTTAGCATATTAGCATTTCATATTATGGCTTATCATCCTCATATCATAGTTTTAGAAGCATCCATAATCCACAGCCCCTGTGCATATCTGTATCAAAATTTCACTCCACCAGTATATAGTATAGAGAAGGATTCTCCCTTTGCATACTCATTCTTTAGGTTGCCATTCTGAGAAGCTTTGCTTACACAATCTGAGAGTAGCAGCTTCAAGTGAATCACTGGAGATAGAGAACAATGGAACGGTTCTGAAGAAGCTTTGTTTGATTTCATTTCAATTTATCTTGCTTTCTTTAGTTTAATGTTGCATTGGCGTGTTTATATTGTTTCATTTTGATACTAACATTTCTCACACACACCCGTAAAGCATGTGAACATACCCACATTAATAAGGTGTCATTCATTAATTCCACCATAATAGTTGTAATCATTAGATAACACATTTTTGACTTGAAAAGGAATATTAGTGTATTCCTCCCATCTCATTAGGTTGTTAATAGTTACTCCAATATTAGTGAAAACATCAACCACTTGATTACCTTAACAGAACACATGGGAAAACTCCACCTCATCAAATCCTTAGCCAACTCAGAAACATCTCTAATGAATGGATCAATAGTCCAACTAGAATTTTGCATACCTTTTAGGCAATGAATTATGTTTAAAGAGTCCCAATCAATAAAATCCTTCTTAAATCACATAGAATGGACCCTCTTTATGCCATGAAAGGTAGTAGTGCCTCAACATAATAACTAGTTTGAGATCCCAAGGGGATTTCCATCACAAAAAAAAAATCTACCTGTCTCATTTCTAAGCATTCGTCCACTCCACGCTAGCCCAAGGTTACCTTTGGATGCCCCATCAAAATTTATTTTAATCCATCTCATAAGTGGAGGCTTCCAGAAAACTCCATCTCTAGACTTCTTCCTACTCTTTAAGGGGAAATAGATGTCAAATTGAATTTTCCATCCCTTCAAAATTTGTAAATCATAGATGGAAACCCCAAGCTTCGAGTTCTTGGATACTTTCTTAGGAATTTAAATTATAAGATTCTCATTAGTGGCAACAATATATCTATTAGCCATTTTGTTCACACTTTCAACTTTTTGTCTAGACATATAATTTTTTCTCTCCTTCCATAAACCATAGGCAATATGAGGGAGCATGAGAGTCCATAAAAGCTTTAGGGAAGGGTTATATGATGAAAAATACCATTGACCACCTCTTCTAGGGAAGAAGGAAAAACCCAACACACATTCCATATGTTAAGCAAGTGGGCCCAAACCTCTTTGGAAAAGGAGCAGGTAATCAATAAATGGAAAACATCCTCATGATCACACTTGAAAGGGCACACTCATTAGGAAGGGAAAATATCCTTCTGCACATATTGTCACAAGAGGTAATCTTGTTTTGAGAAAGGATCTAAAAGAAAATGTTAGTTTTTGGGGTAAGTTCAAGCCACCACAACTTAACCTTGAAAGGAGGTCTACCATCCAAGTTTAAGTTTAGATATCATTATATTATGTTATATTTAGATATTACATTTATTATTTTAGTTATCATTATATGCTATATTTAGATATTGCATTTTGAAATGAAATCTTATATTAAATGCTCATATCAATACAAGGTGTAGAGGTAGTTTACTTTCTTTTGTTATGATGTTATAATGTCAGGGTTTGTATATTTATATGATGATGTTTAGAATCATAAGTATGTTTATATTTTAATTACTATGAGATTCAAGACCTGTCATGTATGATCATGTTGCATGTGAAGTAATGGGTACATGTGTTATTGAATAATAACTTCTTCGATTAAAATGAATACTTACCATTTAGTGAATTTGAGTATGTTTATTATAAACTTGAGCTATGATTAAGTGCTTGTTTCAATCCCTTCCCAACAACACTAGGATCGAGGTGGTTATGCATCATTCAATGTTTAACTTACATCAAATATACCTTGGCTTAATTATTTCGCTTGTATTGGGTTGCATGCAACCATTTCTTTCCCTGTGAGGTTGGAACTTAGTGATCAAGGTTTCTCAAGTTGTTAGGCTAGGTTAGGCACCTTTGATTCACTCAAAAAACCAATTCAAGGCTTCAAAAATCTTTAAAACCATGAATATATGTGTTCCTTATTCTAGGTCACCCATATTACTAGCATGGACCTTGGGAGTCACCTAGTTTATAAGTGGAGACCCAAGGGATGTTTCTTGATTTATCATGGGTGACCTAACAAGTTTTGGGTGACCTTGATTGATATGAGGGAAACCTAATAGGTATATGGGTGAACCTTAGCCAACAGGTACTTCAAGTCTTATTTTAAAAAATTGAGGTCTTATTTTAGAAAATAGAAGCTTCTACTTTTAAGCTCTAAGGTGGAGTTATCAATTTCCTCCACAAGCTTAGGGTTTGTTATGCATGTGACATCATTAGAAATCACTCACTAGATTTAAAAAGAAAAAAGAAAGAAATTTTTTCGTCTTTTATATTTACGATGTCAAGAAACAATATTAGAGTTTTAAAACAAATCATGGGATCACAAGTAAAAAATAACTAATTTTTATTTTGACCCATGCTTTAAATCCTTGAGAACATTGCATAGTCATTAACACATACCTATAATACCAATATTGAATGGCATATGACAAATTCACCGCCAACAATTCATTGAGGGAAAACTCACCACCAACAATTCATTGCAGGAAAATTCATCACCATGACAATTCACCATGCAAAAAATTAATTGCATGATTTTTTGGCAATTAATTTTTCGTGGCAATGAATTGCTGATGGTGGTGAATTTTCCCATAGTGAATTTCCATCAGTGCATTACTGGAGCCATATTGAATAGTGTTTAAAAAGATAAATAAAAACAACTAAGATAATGATAGTTATAACATAATAGGGGTAGGCCATAACTCCAAAACTTAGAACAAACTAAAATCCATTATTATTAAATGCTCCTATAAAATTATTAAAATCACTTGATTGTTAAAACTCCCTGATTTTTTTCAATAAATCCCTCTATAAAATTGTAATTTAAATCATCTTCACATCATCTAAAATTATAAAATTACTAACAGTTAGATAATCATACATAACTTAATTCAATAAATTGACATTCACAATAAAACAAATATTATCACTATTTTTATTTGAAATAACATTTTACATAATAACTTAAATCGCTAATCCATTATAATCAATGTATCAACTTTTTACATTAAAAATAAACCCAATATAAATACACAACACATTAACTAAATTTACACAATATTTTTCTTTTGAATTGCCAACCTTTCTACGTAGTAAGTAAAGGGTCCAAAGCTTCTTTAATCTCACCTTTGACCTATTCATGTGTAAACATATCTAAATCAATGTACTACACATTGTACTTTCATACTATTGCATGGCTATTCAATCATTGACTAATTCTACAAATAGTGTGCACACTCTATGCATAAAATTCTATGCATTTGTATTTAATGGTGTTATCAACTATTTGTAGTATTATTTAAAAATAAATATTTTAAAAGAATTTTGTAGTTATAATAATTTAAGAAGTTGTTTTTGCAATTTTATAAGAAAGAAGCAATTTCAAAAGTTTTAAGTTATATTTATTAATATTAACAATCATTTTTAAAAATACTCAAGATTGATACAAAGATGTATATTTTTGAAATGTATTTGAATGTTTAATGTTTGTTTATTATCATAATTTATTTTTAAATTAATACAAAAAATTGATATATAAGTGTTGATTAAGGCATTCAAGTAATAAACATTACATACATTCCAATAACATGGAATATATGCATGTCATAATCAAAGATTCTAAGAGATCACATTAACAAATCATATTATAGTTATTTTTGTAAACACAACATCATGATAATAACAAAATTATGTAGTTACAATAACATTTTTTTTTTTTGAAAGATACATTTTATTATAAGTACAACTTGAGTGGTACATTATTGCAATAGGATTAGTTGATTTATCACAACCGATAATAAGCAAAACAAACATGTATTGAAGGTTTCCCTTAAAGGTTAATTTAGAGACAAAGACCATAATAAATGCTCTTCATTTTTTCTATTTTTATCTTATAACATTATTGTTCAAATGAGAACTTAGACTCTGAGGGAGAGTAATGAATGTTAAACTAAGCCTCTTGCATTTTTTTTTGGTTCTTGTTTTTGAAAAGATAAAATTTAAAATTTTGGGGGTTTGAGATGATATTACTTTGTGGAATTGTGATTTTTGACTAAAAAATAAAATTTCTTAGTGTCTGGATATTGGTGTGATGATGTTATGCTATGATTTTAGTGCTATGACTAGGGTAGAGGGGCCCACAGTAGGGCACCCTAATTCTGGGTTTTTAAATTTCGTACTAAATAATTTCAAATCAGTCTCAATTTTGTACAACAATTTATTTGGCTATTCACTTGCTTAAATTTTTTTTTTTAGGGTCACATCATCAAATATGATGCCACATCATATTTTTTGTTGAGGTATCCAAAAAAACTCAAAAACTACATACAATCCAATAGTAGGGCACTAAGTCACGTGAATATGTTTCGTTGATGTGGCATCACATGATTTGTCAGATTGTGTACTTTATGGAAAAAAGTGTTATGCAAGTGGATATTAAGATGCTCCACTATGGGACCCACTCAAGACTATTTATATCCCTAATATTGGTTTTTTCCCTACTATGGGCCCCTCTCCCCTATTTCAGGTACAATGATAATTTTGGCATGAGAGTGAGGTTCAAATAGTAATATTATTTTTAGAGTGGTTTTTCATCTTCTCTCAACTCCATTGAAATGAAATGAGTAGAGTTGGTGAATAGTTAAGGATAATATTATTTAATTCAAAATGATTCCAATTCACATAGTTATCCAATTTTATTGTTTTTTTCTCAATTGAGTCATATAAATCAAAAGGATACAAATTTATATTGAATCTTTGATGGATTTTGCATTCAAGTTGTGGTTATGCATTAAATTTTGATGAATTATAGATTCATAATGCATTAGGAATTTAATTGTTTCATTAGAACCATGTGTGGATTTTGGTGTCTTGTTTGTCACTCTTAGTTGTGTGTGAGATTGTCTTGGTTATAGTGTATCCATCATCTCTCTTGATAGCTCAAATTTGCCTATATTTGTATACAAATCTATTATAATTGATTACAATAATATGGTAGGGATTTGGGTACATCCTCCATTATTCTCCTTCATGGATATCTCTTGGGAACTCGACGATTTCCTAGTTTACTTATCTTTTTTAGTTTTCATTTATGCCTTGTAATTGAGTAAAGGTTGTAATAATGTAATTAATATATTTGGATAAGTATTTTCTCTCAAAATATTCCCATTCATGTATTCATTAAATAAGGGGCTTCTAGTTTTGATATTTACTATATTTTATATTTTTATAAAAATGTATGTCTAGAAGCAAGTTATTTTATTTGATTTAACTATTTATGACTGTTAGGAAACATGTAAAACTAAGAATTATTTCCTATATTCATTTTATATATTAATTGAAACTCTATGGTTTGGTTGGTTCTTACCCAAGTCTTATTCTCACAAAGAGTTGATCGTTTTTCTAGTCATTGTAGCATGATTGATAGGATTGTTATCATGCATTGAATAGTTAAATATACTCATAATTTGGAAAGGATGAATATTGGTGATTGAGGAATAGAGGTGTGTTATCAAAATATAATTAGATTAATAATTTTATCATGTACTTGATTATCTATGTTACATTTAAATATATATTTTTATTCATGTTTTAGTAGCATGGTAGAGTATACTTATTAGCCATTTCAATAAAAGTAAATTTATGTTAATTTTTTAAAGAATAGTTTGTTAGAATTTTAAGAATTGATTGGGATTCATTAGGATTTCATATCCCATTGTTGTGAGTTATTTTCAACAAATTCTTTAGATGTGTAATCCATATGCCATGTGGCATCTTTACCCGTTGGCTTGTATTGGTTGGTGTTATGTGGGGTTTGTACCCTTTTTTATTTGTTCAATGTTTCAAATGTTTTGACCTAGAGTTGGGGATTAGTTTTGTTGGTAGGATTATTATGGCTCATCGTTTAGACTTGAAATGATTTTTGGTTCCTTTGAGAGTCCCATTTTCTACTAAAATTTATTCATTATTTGTCATTACTTCTTTGGTATATGGATGCTTATATTAGCAACATGGGAAAGCTTAGGATAGTATAAACACTTATAGGATAGTGTGGGTGATTAAAAACTAGTAAAAAGGGTAACTTAGACCCAAAAGGAGTGATTCAAGGAAAATAGATACTTCCAAACCTTGTTTGGAAAAGTTTCCAAAGTGAAGTTGTTCCTTGGGGTCTACCTTACATGTCTATCAACTTATTTTGTTGGTATTTTATGTGCCTTATTATTTATTCATCATTTTGTGGCAAAATTCATGTCTTGTGTGTGAATAACTAGTCTACTATATGACTAGGTGATGTCTCAAATCTCTTATTCATCCTACTTCTTGAATGAGTGAGCCTATGATTTAAATGTCATCTACAAATAATTCTAGATGAGTTATTATGCCTTATTTAGTTTGAGGGTTGATATGATGAACCATTCTCACCCTATTCTTCATTTGAGATAATGTTGGTGTTCTTATAAGCTACCATCATGTCTATTGTATGACTAGGTGAGGTCTTAAATATCCTATTCATAATACTTCTTAAATTAGTGAACCTATGATTTAAATTTCATTTCCACACCAATTTAGATGAGTCCTTATTTCTAGTTTAGTTTGATGGTTGATATGATGAACCAATCTCACCCTATTCTTAATTCAAGATTGATGCAAGAGCATTTAGGCCCACATAAAATCTTGCATCAAACAAAAGTATTTCCTTTTTGTTATTTTTTTTTAAATTTCAACAGTGTTAGTTTTGGTTTGCTTAAAACAATTAGAGGTCATTTGGATCAAATTAAGGGATCCACCTTGTAGAAGGGCTTGATGGGTATTTGCAGATACAATTTGGTGAGAATTGGGCAATTAATTTCTAATTTATGTCTTTGTGAGCTTCTGATCTATTACTGGTTTGCAAACTTCTAAGTTGATGTTGAACCTACCCTATGTAGATAGTTGGATTGCTACTGACATTTTATGGAGTTGGTGCTGAACGAACTGTTTTCAAAAGGTTTCAATGTATTTGACTAGTTCTAATGTGTTTACCCAAACAAATAGAGTACCAATGGGTTTTTCTGTATTTGCAAAAATATCTTCTTCAAGTGAACTAGATTATTTGTTCCAATCCAACACTTTTAGCAGGTTGCAATAATTTTCCCTGCACATTTGGCATTGAATCAATTTTTTGCTTTGCGATAACTTTGAGGTCATTTGACCTTGTGGGAATTTCTTTCCCATCTGCCCTTGTGGGAACTTCCTTCCCATCTGAACTTACAAGAATTTCACTTCCAATTGAAGTATGCAAGTATCCTATGGCCATTTTCACTTTATGGATAAAATCAAGTACATTGAACTTTTATAGGTTTAATTGACTGGTTTAGATGGATAGTTCTAATGATGATGTCAACATGACATAAGATGAATTTAGTAGGATGATGATGTCACAATGTATGATTATCAATTTTTATCAACCTACTAAACCTAAAGAAAAATTCCCATCCAATCTAGTCATTTGTAGATATCACTTGCATCTATATTTATGAGATTTCTACTTGATACCACTCTTGAGGATATTTGAATTGCCATTGCACTTTCATCCATATAATGATTTTAGTAACAAAAACAACCATGATTTCAATTTCTTAACTTTTTAAGGATATGATGGAGATTAATGAATGTTGGAAGGGAATATTTTTTAGGGGAAAATATTTTGGGGAAGCTTGTAAAAAGGGGATGGGTAATAGTGATTAATATTGATCCAAGGCTATACTCTGTAATGTAAAATTTACTGCTAGAAGATACTGAAATTGATGTTTTTAATGTTCTTAAACACTAATTAGTTGTTGATTGTGGTATTTATTGTGTGATTAGGATGTCTGGTAAGACCCCCTAATCAAGAATGTATCAAATGGTATCAAAGAAAGGTTTTCTTGTTGGGAGGTGTTGAAAAGTTATAGAGAGTTGAAGCAATAGGTATCCCTAAGGCTCTAAAGATTTGTTGTTGGTTGTGAGGAGTTTTTTCATTATAGAGAGTAGAGAGGGACCTAGAAATCACAAGAAATTTTAGTTTGATAGAAACTAATAGAGTTCAAAAATAGGATTGTTGAAGATACTCCCAAGAATATGAAACCCTAGGATGGAGATATGTTTGAGCAATTCCATGTTGAAATACATAATGAGTTGAGGACTTAAGTTACATGTTTGAGGAGAAACCTAAAGAATGTGAATGACCACATGAGTAAGGATGAAGAGGTAGATGATGAACATGAAGGAGATAATGAATCACCAATGGATGAAGGACAATAATGGTTCCTAGGAGCTCTTGCCAAGATTACTAAGGGTAATCTAATGAACGTGCCAATTTTTTTGGAATATTAAACTTGAAAGATTTAATAGGTTGGATAGGTGAGTTGGAAGAGTATTTTGACCTGGAATACATTCGTGATCCATAAGGGTAAATCTAGCATAGACAAAATTTAAGGGACATGTTGCCCTTTGGTGGAGGGAGTTGTAGAGAGAAAGAGTTGCAAATAGAGAAACAAGGATAACCCAATCAACACAAATGATTGCCACAATAAAGGCCAAATTTATGCTTGGAGATCATGAATTGGAGTTCTTCAAGAAACTTCAAAACTTGAAGTAGAAAGATATGAGTGTCAAAGACTATACTAAGGATTTTATAAAATGGTAATCAGATTTGGACAACATCAAATGGATGGAGAGAAGTTAGCTAGATACATAAATAGTTTAAGATTCAATATCAAGGATGCGATGAGCACGTTGAATATTATCATAGTTGAAGATGCTTTCCAATATGCCCTAAAGGTTGGAGAGAAGATGTCCATAAGGCAACAAAATAGTTGAAGAGATAGAGGAATAATGACAACACAAATAGGAAAATAAAGTAGTAATAAAGAGAAATAGGACTATGAAGAAGAAGCAAACCCTAAATGGAATAAAGAATCAAGTCAATGAACAATATGTAGGAGGAGGTGGCAACAACAATAAGATGTTTTTTGGGAAAATGTTTCTAGTGTGGAGAATTTGGTCATAAGGATTTTGAGTGTCCACAATTACATTAGGAAAGTAGTAAGAAGATTACATCTATAAATGACTTGGAATGTGGCATCATCAAAAGAAGAAGAACTAGAGGAAGGAGAATATCTCATTATTAGGAAAGTATCAGTGAAGTTAGAGAAGAAGATAGACCATCTCAGAGAAGAAGCCTTTTCTAAATTGTATGCAAATCTAGAGGTAAGTGTTTTAAAGTTATTATTGATAGTGTTAGTACACATAATTTGGTTTTTGAAGAGATGGTAGAGAAACTATGATTGAAAAAGAGAAATCATCCCAATCCATATAAATTTTCTTGGTTGGAAAAAGAACATGAATTAGTGGTAAAGGAATAGTGTTTTGTTAATTTTTAGATTGGATCATACAAGGATGAAATTTTGTGTGATGTTGTGTAAATGAGTGCATGTAATGTGTTTTTGGGAAGACCTTGGAAATTTGATATGGATGATATCTATCATGGTAGGAGAAATTTTTACACCATTGTGAAGGGTGGACATAAGTATGTTATGAGTTCATTAAAGGAGAAATAGAAGGAGGTGAAGGACAACAGTCCCAAAATTTGTTGTAGTTTAGAAAAGAAATTCATGGAGGTGATAAGAGTGGTTGAGAACAACTTGATGAAGGTTCCCATGAAGAAGACTATAGTTGGGAATAAAGGAGGTGGTATTGATTGTGTACAATAGTAGCACAAAGAAAATAAGATAAAAATGAAGACTAAATGTATCACCAAGGAAGTGGAAATTTAGAAA
Source organism: Sequoia sempervirens (assembly GCA_007258455.2). Taxonomy (NCBI): domain Eukaryota; kingdom Viridiplantae; phylum Streptophyta; class Pinopsida; order Cupressales; family Cupressaceae; genus Sequoia; species Sequoia sempervirens. The sequence continues at coordinate 665,822,672 of VDFB02193867.1, forward strand.
GGAAATGCCATAAGCATGTTGGTAGTTGTTGTCACTGATGTCAACACTTGAGGATATTATTGGTAGTTTTTATCATTGATGACAATACTGATTGTTGGTTGTCATTGACAAAACTTGAGAAGTAAGGTGTTGGTTGTCCTTGCTATTGGTTGTCATTGTTATATTCTATTTGGGCTAACATTGGTGATGAAGTTCATGGTTGGATGTCATGAATTATCCAAAGAAGAATTTTTGAAGTTCATGATTAGATGTCATGCCTTATCTTCACGAAGAGTTGTTGAAGTTCATATAATGCATTACTATTGTCAATAGAGTTGATTTCATAATGATACATTCAGATGAGGATTAGAAAAATTAAGATGAGGATTAGAAGCATGAATGATTGTGGAGAGATGTTGCTAAAGGTCTACAATATGTATTATGCTCTCACTTGATGTTCCTAATGAAGTATGTGTTGCTGGAAGGAAGTTATGGCCTCTACAAGTTTCTTAAGTGTTTCTAGTTCAAGAAGTTGCATTGAAGTCTATTCGAGAGAATGCTATGCATTCCTCCATGTTGATGGGTGTTTTTACACTTCTCAACACAAACAATGCACAAGTGCAATGCCTCTCTTGAAAGGTGAAAAATTGCAACTATGTTTCATAAAATCACCCCAAGGTCTCTCAGGTGTCAGATCATGACAACGCATGGAATAGCTCAATTGGTTGATGTGATTTGCTAGTAATCACAAGGAGGCCTGTTTTGTGTGAACCCTAATCTCAATACCTGCAAAACAATGAGAACAAACACATTAGATTAGAGATTGCAAGCAAGAACAAGGATTCCCCATGAAATCCATTCACAAAGTTCAAATTAGGAAAAAAAGCAATGAAGAACACAATGAAAATAACAAAATAGAGATTGAATCCTAATTAAACTAGCAAACTCATGATCCCATGGGGGAATTGGTGCAAATTTGATGTGAAAATTGGCCCTTTCCAAATTCCTATGATGCAAGATTGATGTATGTTGATGAATGTTGATGAGTGATCCACTTTGATGAAGGATGGTGAGTGCTCCAAGCTAGAAACCTACGTAACCTAACTAAGAACTCAATGGTATTGATGAAAATGGCTAGAGATTTGAGTATAGTAACTTTGCATAATTTGCGAACGATCAAATGAGGAGTGAAGCCTCTTATTTATAGATGATATTGAAGGACGAATGTCCAAAATTGAGCAATGTGGGACTAACATTCATCCAATGGCAAGATGCCACTTGTCGGCCTATGAGTGGATGGAGGATGTGCAAGTTTTGAGGATTGTGCCAATAAATGCCTATTTTTGAATTTTGAATTTTGTTGAAATGACATACAAGAGGGAAGGGAAAATGCATTAAATGCCACTTGGCTCAAGGCAAAGGACATGTAAGATGGAGTAAATGCCTTGTTGGATATACATGTCAACTTGGATTTTTGAATTCAAACTTGAATATTCCAAAAAGATGTCTTGTTGAGGAAAATAGAAATTAATAAATCAATTTAATCTATTTTCATGTGCAAGTGGTAAAAGCTAGAGGATGGGACATGATAAGAGATTAAATTAATCAAAGGTTAATTAATTTAATGAGAAATTAGTTGATGTGACAAATTTGACTTAGATTTGTGGATTTATTTAAATAAAATATGAGAAGAATGTGATAAGAGTATAATTAAATACATATTTTTGATTGATTTAATTAAAAGAGATGATGTTAGATTAAATTAAATAAGGTTTTAATTTATTTAATTTAATAGATAGAATTTAGAGATTTAATCAAATAAAATTAATTATTTAATTAAATAGGATAATTAGATCAAGATGATTAATTTAATTATTGAGAACAAGCAACTTAATTAGATAATTGGTTTATTTAATTAAGAGATGAATATTGATGAATTTAATTAGATAGGGGGATATTTGATTAAATGTTTAGACCGAAGGATGATTCAAGATGAAATGATGTTAGTAGTCGAGATCAAATGCACAATGTCAATTGGTATATTTTACGTGTCTACAGGTTCACAAAGCATGGGAAGTTGGGTCTACAAATGGAGTTTCAAGGTTTTGGAAATGGATGAACAGTAGTTGCATACTCATAATAGCAAGGTGAAACTCACCTCAATCACCAAGTTTGACATTCTAGCGGTGCTTGGAATCCTACTCTAACAAAGAGTTAAAAGAAATAACAAAAGGGAAAAGGTTGAGAGAGTTGTTCTAAATCTAAGCTATGAATGAACAGTAATAATGGAGGATGCTACAGTAGACAAACTCCCATAAAACTAAGTTTTTCTTGACCAAGAGAAACCTACAACTACACAAAACCAGTGCAATTTTCTAAGGTTTGTAGATTTTTAGATTTTGCATTCACCTCATGAACATATAATTGAAGTTAGTTACAACAATGTTAAATAGCCCATACTAGCTTTGCCAAGTGATTCATCATCAAGCTTAAAAAGGCTCTGAGGGGTCACTTTCAATTCATTTTCACACACAACCATCTTGCAACCTTGAGATTTGAGTTTTGACCTCCTGACGATATGGTGCAACGACAGCTTCCGATGCACATTTCTGACCGAGTCCGGACGTACCAGCGACCACCCAACATTGGGGCACAGGTAAGTGATCTTGACTTGAGCTTTGATTTTTGTTTTTATTGCTCATTTAATGCTTTCAAAGTCAGTCCTTTTGCAGTAGCGCTATATAGCACCACTCAAAAATCAAACTGTGCCACTCGATGTCAAATTACATCACGGCAACGGAGTTTGGAGTTTGAAAACTCTGACGCTCAGGTCATGGCCCGTGGGGTGATTTCTTAAACTGTGATGCAACAATGCTCTAGTGATAGGAATTTCTTCAAACTGCACCGCTGGGAAGGAAAGTGCATCGTGACAATGCGCTTTCGACTTTTTCTACCCTAGCATCAAAGTTTGATTAAAAATAAACTGCGACACCATCACAAATTATGATGCTGGAGTGGCTTCTTGGACACCTAGTAAAATATTTTCAATTTTTTTAACATGATGACCTTTCTTGATGTAGAATGTGGTGAGGGAGCTCTACTCCCGAGAGCACAGGTCGTGGGATCTGTTTGGTTACTTGTGGGACATGAGCGACAGAGATCAGGATTGACTCCAAGACATGGGGTTGTGGTACATCGCCTACGCAATGACCATTTGCACCCACCTTGGCATGATGTTAGTGCTTGTCGAGAGACGGCACAATGAGACCTCTTCCTTCCACCTTCCCACCAACGAGGCCACCATCACCTTGGAGGATGTTTGGTGCATCCTACGATTGCCAATTCATGGTCGGCGTGTCATTTTTGATATAGATTAGGAGTGGGATGTTTGCCACAGAGTCCTCGCCACAGAGGACATTGTCATTTGCGAGGGGCAGATCGAGCTTGAGCGACACAGGGCCTTAGCACCTCCCTTCTGCTTGGTTGTTGCAATGGTTATTTCAGGTCTCATTGCCCTAGATCGGCGAGGCTAGTATTTCAGTCCTAGTTGGGGACTCTGTTAGGAGCGCATGGTTCGTGACAGACTAGTCCATTTTGCTTGGGGGCTGATTCTTCTTGCATCCTTATAAAGAGATCTCCACAAGTACATCTACCTCAACGATAGAGCACTCAGAGCAGGTGTGACACTCCTCCACGTATGGGCATGGGAGCACATTGTTGTCCCTTAGCCACAAATTGTTACAGTTTTGATGGGGGCTGATGATCCCCTTGTATGGCGCTATAGAGGTAGTGTGTCCTTCACACACATAGGTGAGCACAAGATTCCTTATTGGAGGAGGGTCCTGAATGAGATGTAGGTATTCATATGGCGTTCGTACCTTGGTCGGCCTGAATGGGCCGATGATGTTCATCATATTTTCTACGCTTGCTAGGACCGCTTCATGCAGGGGCAAGAGCATACCATGATAGAGAAATATCTACCCGGGCGCATGCAGGGTTAGTTCGGTGAGCCCTAGGATCATCCTGACGATGATTATGTGGTCTTATTTTCCCGTACCATGTCATAGGTTTCATGGGGGTGATAATTCCTACCTCAGAGGCTGTGGACAGTTTTAGACAGTTGGTGGCCCAACCATGGGCTTACGATCAGGGGCCTGTAGATCCAGGCATGACACAAGCATATAGGGATTGGTTTTGGCCTCCCCTACATTTGACAGTTCCAAGAGTAATCCCCGATTGACGGAGGGTGAGAGCCAGAGGGGGAGGACGAGAACAAAAGGATGGTGCACGACAGGACTAGCCGGCCAGGCCCCCAGTTTAGCCAGATCAAGTCGATGTACAAATGCAGGACCAACAACAGGTGTCGACAGGTGCACCACCATAGGCTAGAGGTGAGGATCAGCCTTAGGTACAACCTCCATGAGCATAGCCAACAGGGCAGGTGGATCCCTGAGATACATTGATTGCATAACTGCAAGCCTAGGTGCAGACTTTGACAAGAGAGAGAGATCAGGCATAGACTAAGAGAGATTAGATCAGGGCCAAGAGGGATCAGGCCATACTACAGAGACATGCTGCAGAGTTACAGGCAACCATAGAGCTAGGCCGGAGAAAATAGTTGGAGAGCATGGCAACCTCCTCCTCTCAGGTTACAGTGTCCATTCAGTCTTATAGGGATGCTATCCGAGAGGCCGAGTATTACTGAATGCATTATCACGAGGTCGTACCCAGAGCAACATGGGTCCCAGAGTACTCGCAGTGGACCAGCCATAGACTAGCAAAGGGTCATAGTGACAGGGGCGAGGGCAACATATAGAGGGGTAGACCTTGATCGAGATGATACCTTTGTGCCTTATGGGCTCCTTTTTGATAGTCCGATGGGTCTTTTTGTACTGATTGACATACATGTACAATGATCTGATTATTTTGTACTATGATAGTTACATTATTGATGATATATATATGAGTTGATGATGATTTTGATGTGATGTGTATCATTTATTTATGCATGGATGGACGATTCTATTTCTATATGTTGTGCAATGATGTTATGGTGTTACATGATGTATTTATGGATGCATTTATTTCTAATGATATATGCATTATACAATGATTATGACTAACAGATCTATATTATGCTATTGCATTATGATATGCAGATGTATTTATGTGATGTGTAATGATGCAAAATGATATGATATGCAATATGTTATATGGAATATGCAAAATGATATGGAAATAATTTATGGTGTACATGCGACATAATATGAATCATGCTTATAAAATGAAATCATTATGGGTGGATGTACAGTTTGCATGTGATGGATTCTTGTATGTTTCTATTTATGCAGATGTGGAATGATTTATGTAATAAAATTCAAAAGTGATTGTGATACTATTTATGAGATGGCATGGATGATTAGTGGACGATATAATGCAATGTGAATGCAATGGTTGTGTTTTATATGATGATGCAAATGAGATGGTTTTAAGATGCTTAGAATAACAAATATTATCCTAAAAATGTTAAATGCTAATGTATGTGATGCATTTACCGTGATGTACTATATGCAATGATATGATGATGTTTTATGCAAAAATGAATGTAATGTGTGAGATGACTTTATGATGTTATGCAAGTATGTATGTAATGGATTATCTTATAATGCTTATGTACTTATTATGTATGATTATGCAGTAGGTGGTGAAATGAAATGTTTATGCAAATGAATGTTATGCAATGATTGATGTGATGAATACAATGTGGTGCAAAGGAGTGAATGCAATGTAATGAAAATGGATGTGCTTATCTATGAAGAATGCTTATAATAACATGTTTATATGATGATGGAAATGCAATGCATGTGTTTCCTATATGATATGTTTATGCAATGTGCTAATGATTTGTGGATGCAAGATTGATTGACGAGGATGATGATGATGATCAACTGTCATAGTACCTTGTTAGTGCAAAAAGCAAGAGATAGAAGAAACAAGAGAAGAAGGCATTTCAACAAGACACAAGATGATGAAAATGCAAAATGATGATGATTACTTTTTGAGGAGTTGGGATTTTCAAAGGGCCAATTTCCTTATGTTTGATGACACACATGGTACGATGCATTAAGGTATAGAAAACTAGGATGGTGTTGTGCCCCATGTGATGGACTTTGACTTGAAAAATAGATAGGAGTATCCTTGTTCACACCTGACATACAAAAACCTCGCTAGGATGCACCTTAGAAGTTTCAAACACCTTAGACCAAAACACAGATAGGTATAACCTATCAATGCAATAGTCAACAAGCTACCCAAAACCTCCCTCATACATACCTAACAAAGCAAGTATTCACCAAGGTTATATTACAAGAACGTCCAACAAGCACAACAGACAAAAGATAATGATCATTGCCCCATTCCTATTTCTCTAAATCCTTTGTTCGGATATCATCGAGAGATCCTTGGAATGAGCACAATAAGATAAGTCAACAAATAAAGACAAAGTAAACAAACAAGCTGGTATTCTTCAATACTGCTAACCAAAAGAGGATGTGTTTTCTAAGGATAAGGACTGAAACTATTGCCAAAAGATAATGTCCATTGTAGGAAGGATTCATCCTAGGACATGTTAGTGGATGGTGACACGTCATTTCGTTTATCCTAAGCGTTTCTAAACAATGATTGATACAGGACTAATTGGATGATAGGTTATCGACACAAAGAGTTGACCAACTTATTTACGCACTGACTTAGACCTAAGACCTAACGTTTCGAGTTTTCACTTTTAACCTGCTAGACCTATTTCTGATTGTCTTACCAAAGATTGAGGATGGTGATCATTTATTATGAATGATGTTATTGTGAGTGAAAGTGAGATGAGACAGATGGATTTTTTCAAATATTTGGATATTTTTGATCTTTTTGAGATGTTTTGAGGCTGTTTTTGGTATTTTTGGAGATTTTCAAATGTTTTTGCTTTTTGATTTTTGAATGTTTTGGGGTTTTATGAGATTTTGACCAAGAGACTAACGTAAAGACCTACCTTAGGGGCCTTGGGGGCTGATCAATAGATTAGCCTTTCCTAGGTTATACATGCAGAGATCACGTAGTTTGACTGATGACTTGACTAATTTACAGATGAAGATATACATGATGAAATGCCAATTTATTATGACAGACTCCTAAAGGATTGACCTAAGTGTCTCTAGGGATGATCAAAGATCAACCTTGCCTATGTTCAAGGCTCAAAGACCCGTAGTTCGACAAGACGACTCTGTTTTTGACTTTTTGAAATATTTTGGGATTTCGATATGTTTTGATGTTTTTGGATTTTTTGATGTTTTGACGTTTTTGAATTTTTTGATTTTTTGATGTTTTTTGATTTTTTGATGTTTCGAGACTTTAAGGATATACACAAATCCGATCCAATGAGAACATGCCCCCAACGTGAAGCAATAGACTACTTCGATAAAGGCAGGACAAACTGTCCTTGAGGATGGGCTGAGTAGTACTAAGAGGGATCATGATACAAACACAAGACCAAGCTATGGTGTGGATGCAGGTGGATGAGTCATAGATGGAGATATGAATGCGATGGATGATGGAAGCGTGATGGATGGATGATGCAAAACAAGCCGTAAAGATCTTGGTGGATGGAAAGTGCTTATTTACACAAGACGCCTGTTTGCCAGGTTTTCACCAAGGTACCTATCCAAAGTGCCACCGAAGTGGTTTTCACTAGAGGATGATTTTTCTCTTTACTATTTTCAATCCTTTTTCTGATGTTTTTTTTTGGATTTTTTTTCTTTTGATTTTTGTTGTTACCAAGGCCTGTTTGCTAGGTTTTCGCCAAGGTAACTATTTTTTCAGGACATTTTCTAATTTTTTAGTTCTATACCTTGAAATATTTAGGCATAAAACTTTTTGAGATGAGAGCTATTCATGGGCTCTTGCAGAGGTTCCCCTTCAAGTGTTAATAATTGATATGCCCCTAACTTATAACTTGCTATGATAACAAATGGTCCCAACCAATTGGGTTCAAATTTTCCCTTGTTGCTTTGGTTTGGGAGATTCTTCTGATTCTCCTTTAATACCAGTTATCTGATTTGGAAAGTCCTGCTTCTGATTTTCTTATTATAGCTCCTTTTGAGTCTATTTTGATAGACTTGCAAATGATTCAAAGCATCTATACATTGCTCATCTAGTAGCTCCGACTCATTCAATCTTGATACTCAATACTCTTCATCTGTGATGAGGTTTTATAGTGATATCCTGAGTGATGGGATCTTGATCTCAATGGGGAGTACTACTTCTAATCTGTAGACCAAGGAAAAAGAGGTGGCGTTAGTGGGGGTGCGGATGTTGGTTCAATAGGCCCAAAGGGTAGGATTAAGCTGTAGATGCTAGTCACGACCTACGTCATTGACTATTTTCTTGAGGATTTTTAGAATGGTCTTGTTTGTAGCTTCTGCTTGGCCATTGCCTTGGGGATAGTATGGGGTAGAGAAGTGATGTTGGATTTTTAATTTTTCGCATAAGTCACAGACCTCCTAATTCTTAAATGATGTCCCATTATCTGAGATAATGGCTTGTGGAACACCATAGTGAAAAATGAGATAGTTCAGGATGAACTTTGAAATCTGCTTCCCCATTATATACGTCATGGGTATGGCTTCCACCCACTTAGTAAAGTACTTCGTTGCAGTTATGAGGAATTTGTGGCAGTTAGATGAAGTGGGTGTGATTTTTCCAATGAGATCAAGTCCCTATTGAAAAAAGGGCCATGGTGTGACAATGGGATGGAGCTCTTGAGTTGGAGCATGGATCAGGTCCCCATGCTACTGACATTGTAGACACCTTTTGGCATAGTCACGTGTCTCTCTTTCCATTGTGGGCCAATAATACCCCATCCTCAACAGTTTGTTGGCTATGGTCATTCCACTCGAGTGTGAACCAAATATACCATTATGTACTTCAGTTAAAGTGGTTAATGCCTCCTCAACATTTAAGCAACGTAGTAAGGTTCGTTCTATGCTTCTACAATACAGGGTATCTCCTAGGATGAAAAATCTGGATGCTTTTTTTACAAAGGTTCGCTTTAGGTTTGAGGATAGGTTGGCGGGTATGACTCCTATTCAAGGGTATGTGTAAATGTTGTGGTACCAAGGATCATTGAGACCAACGATTTCGCACACAAATTCTGATTCTGGTACCTCGAATGCAGGTACAAGAAACCCTCTATCAAGAATTCATATTTTGGAACGTTGTGGAGGATATCTAGTAAGGGTCCAATTGTTGCCATGGCATCTACTGCTCTATTGTTGGTCCTAAGAATCTGCTCAAATGTAATTTCGATGAAGGATTCTTTGAGATTCTCCACCAATTTCTTGTATGGAGTGAGCTTGTCGTCCTTGGTATGGTATTCATCATTCACTTGATTTATTATCAATTGAGATTCTTTGTATACCTTGAGAGCTATAATGTTCCACTGCACTGTTATTATGAGACCTATGGTTAAAACCTCGTATTCCACAATATTATTGGTGTAGGGAAATGCCAGTTTGTAGGACCTTGGTATGCAGTCCCCTTGTGGGGTGATAAAGAAGACATCAACTCCTGATCCATGCTATGTGTATGAGCCATCGAAGTAAAGTTTCCAATGGCCAACTATATTGAGATTGAAAATAGATTCATCTTGAAACTCTGAGATGAGAGGATTCTCTAAATAGATTGGTGCTTTTGCAAGTTGATCCGCTATGACTTGGCCTTTGATTGCTTTCTTCTCCACATATTCAATGTCGTGTTCTAATAGTATCATCATCCATTTGGCCATTCTTCCTATGAGCATTGCCTTTGACAATAAGTACTTGAGAGGGTCAATTTTGGCGATGAGTTTTATTTTGTGTGCCAACATGTAATGTCTGAATTTTTGTGATGCAAACACTACAGCGAGGCATGATTTCTCAATGAATGAATAGTTTTTCTCATGCCCAACCATTGTTCTGTTGATGTAATAGATAGCCCTTTCTATTCCATTTTCTTCATGCTGAGCTAAGAGAGCTCCAAGAGCTGCTGCTGTTGCTGACATGTAGAGAATCAATGGTTTTCTTGGGATTGGTGGCATTAAGATTGGTGGTATTAATAGATATTCTTTGATTTTATTGAATGCCTCTTCACACTTGGTATCCCATTTGTATGCTACTCCTTTATGGAGTAGACGAGAATATGGGTTCTATTTGTCCGCTAGTTGTGCTATGAATCTTTGAATGGAGCCTGCCTTGGAGACCTCTCAATCGCTTTAATGTTTTTGGTGCCTCCATCTCGAGGATTGATTTTACCTTTGTTGAATCTACCTCAATACCTCTCATTGACACTATATATCCTAGCAAATTTTCTTGATTTTATGTCGAAGATGCACTTCTTTGGGTTTAATTTGACCTTGTACTCTTCCAGCTTGTTAAAGATGGCACTTAAGGTTGCTATGTGATCTTTTCTCTTTCTGGACTTGGCTAGAATTTCATCAACATAATCTTCAACCATTTTATGGATCATGTCATGGAATATCAATGTCATGGCCCTTTGATAGGTTGATCCCATGTTATTTAAGCCGAATGGCATCATATTCCAGCAGTAGGTCCCACATGGACAAGTGAAAGCTATTTTATGTTGGTCCTCTTTAGCTATCATGATCTAATTGTACCGCGAGAATCCATCCATTAGTGACAAAATTTCATGTCTGGCTGTCATGTCTACTATCATGTCGATGTTTGGAAGTGGGAAGTCATCTTTTAGACATGCTTTATTCAAGTCTCTGAACACTGTGCAGATTCTGACGTTCCCATCGGGTTTTGAAATAGGTACCAAGTTAGAAACTCATTCTGGATAATCTATCAGTCGAATGAATCCTACATCTAATAGCTTTTTTAGCTCCATTTTGACTAATAAGGCGATTTGAGGGTGCATTTTTCGAAGCATTTGTTTAGCAGGCTTTGCTTCTAGATATACTGCTAAGTGGTGAACCACGATTTCTGGATCAAGCCCTGGCATGTCAGCATAACTCCATGCAAAGTTTATCTGCCTCTCTCTTAGAAAGGCTGCTAGGAGCTCTTGTTCCTCTGATAGTAATGATTCTGCATAGAATGTGATGTGTGGGGTTTCCTCTGTTCCTAGGTTGACCGAATTACATTTTTCTACTAGGACTGCTAATTTTTCTTGATGAATAGCTCTGAAAGGAAGATTGAATCCCCCATCCTCAGGTGCCTCGGAGAGGTTTTCACTGTTGGATGCGTCCTTTCTTTATACTTTTTTCTGGTCAGAGATTTCCACAGTGTGGTTTTCACTCAAGGAGTTGGATATTATTCTTAATTTTTCACTTTTACAACTAAGGGATTCAATCGATTCCCCATAATAGGCATGTGTATCTAGCTCAATTATGAACCCTAGTTTGTGATCCCCAAATGGAATGTTATCCTGTAGTCCCATGAATTCTGAGAGCACCTCATCATTTTCAAATGTATCAAGAATTGGTGGTCCTCGTTGGTCGTAGTTGATGAGTTGGGGATATACTAGGTGGATTTCATGATTTTGGTGGTCTGATTCAAAAGATAGGGTGCTAATCATGCAAAGAGTGGTATCATCAAATAGCCTAGGTAGATTGGATGTGGGGTTCTCATCATCACTACTACTACAAATTTCAGTTATATCAAATATAAATTTATCTATGACTCTACCTGTAGATACTAGTAAGTGTAGTTCTGCTGTAGTTGGTTGAGGAGGATTATTAACCCTTCTAACTAGAGGACTTAGACCACGTATGGTTATACTCGGAGGGGTACATCCAAGGCCAAGATTTGTTATTGCTCGTGTCTCCTGAATAATAGGTATTATAAGCCCATTGTCATTTCTCCCAAGTCTTTGGTTTCTGTCATAGCCCATTGTGAGCATCATTTGAAGACCCTTGCTTTTGTCATCCATTAGTAAATAAGCTACTAGTATCTCATCTTGATATAGCATATGACATGGATCTTCCTCAATAACTTCTTGACCAAGATCTCCCCAACTTGTAAAGTTGTGATAGTCTTTAGGAGATGTTTGAGATGTGGAGGCTTCATTTATTTGCAGACGTCCCTGCGATCTAGGAGATTGAGGTAACTCTCCTACCGCAAAAGCATTATTAGGGAGCTTGTAGTTTCCACAACCATTATCTTGTATGATGACATTAATGTCAGAGATGGTGAGGATGGTGGTAGTGGCAAGTGTCTCTATTGCAGAAGTGGATATGAGGGTGGCATGATTGATGTATGGTGTAGATGGGTCCTCATCATTTTTTGGTACTTGGGGGATTTTGTAGTACTTTGCTGCAAGGATTTTGCAATAGGAGAAGGTTTCAGGATCTCCATGGATGGTAACTTCTTGTCCCTCATGTGTGAATTTTACACATTGATGAAAAGTTGACGCTACTGCTTTCATCACATGAATCCATGGATGTCCTAAGAGGATGTTATATGACAAGTTGAGATCCAAGACTTGACAAGTGGTTTCCATGATAGTAGGCCCTACTTGAATAGGGATTTTGATTGTGCCTTGGGACACTCTTTCTTGATCATCATATGCTATTATTGTGATACCTTTTCCTTTGTTGATATAATCCTTTGAGATTTTCAATTGTTTGTTGAGGTTGAGAGAACAAATATTCAAACCCGCACCTCCAGCCACCAAGACCCTTTTGACTTTTCTTTTCTATACGATGACTTCTAAGTGGAGCACACGGTTGTGAGATGGTTGAGTGGGGAAATCTTGGTTGGAGAATGTGAGGAGATTTGGTGTAATGATATTTCTGACCATAGCTTGGAATTGTTTTGCATCAAGATCTGCGGGGACAGTGGATGAAGCCAACGCTTCCTCAAGGATTTTCTTATGAGTAGATGATATTTTTAGTAACTCCATGATGGAGATTTGTGCTGGCATTTTTTTGAGCCGATCTGGGACATTGTAGCCATTAGGGAAAAATCTAGATGTAGGGACTTTGTTTGGTTGGGATGATCCTACAATGGTAACTTTGCCGCCTCTTGTGGTGACTCCACAATCGACATGGGCACCTTTGATGGTGATGACTGTGTAGTATTCATCTAGGGAGGAAAAGACTATTTCATACACATGATTCACGTTTGTGTGGGTTCCTTTCCCCTTATCATTGTTATTATTATTCCCTTTATTGCCATGATTAGGCATTAGATTCGTGTATATCTTAAGATCTTGTTTTCCTATTGGTTGTTCCATGTTTATAATTATTTGATTGATGAGATCTTGAATTATATTTTTAGCCTCATACAATTGTTCGTGGTATGCCCTTTGATTTTATGGAAGTCACAAAGTTGATTCTCATTATACCAAGGAGGTTTCACATCTGATTCTTGGTAATTCTCATAGGTGGGTGCTTTGATGAGTTTTTCATTTATCAGCTTTTTCATGATGATTTCTAGTGGTTCCCCCAGAGTAGTGTACTTTCACTTGGGGTAATTCTTGTTCTGTTGGGGTGGTTCCCGTTGATCATTGAGATTGTTGATTGTTGGATTGTTGTTTGGTTGTTGTGTTGTGTGATGATTGTTTTGATGTTGGATTTGGATTTGTGGTGCGGGTGTATTTTGGCGAGGGGCACTAATGACCACCTTGGCGTTAACAACACCATCAATAGTAAAATTTTTGTTCCTTGCCCATGTGTGAGGTTTATCATTGTAATTAGAGGGTGGGCGGTTGTTTTGTTGTTCAGGGTATGAACTTGATCCCATGGGTTGAGTCATAAGGGCTCGTTCGATGCTGAGCACCTTGGAGATCAACTGATCATATGTGCTGATCCCTTGTACCTTGAGATGAAATGCCAATAGGCCGTCAAGGTTGGATATGATGGTGAAAACTTGTTCCTCGAGCATGGTCCACTTGTTTCGATTAGCCTTGGATCGCCATCGTTGTAGGAATGAAGCGAATGATTCATTCTTTCCTTGTTTTAGAGCTGAGAGTTCTTCTAGACTAACATCCATGGCAATGTTGCATGCATAATTTTTAATGAATGCGTCTATAATTTCTTAGAATGTTTTGATGCCTGAAGGTAGGCGAGAGAACCATTCCATAGCGTGGCCAACCAAACTCCTAGGAAATAGCCGCACCAGATAAGTATCGTAGTATGCGAATTCCATGCAATGAACTTGGAATTCCCTGATGTGATCTTTAGGGTTTCCCATCCCATGATATTTTTCAAACTTGGGCATCTCAAATCCCTTGTGGAATGGTTTCATCACAAGGCTCCTGTAAAATGGATAGGGACACAAGTTGCTTGGTGTCTTTGTGGTTCACCTTGATTGAAGATCAAACACTTGTTGTGAGAACAACCTGATTTATGTTGTTACGTCATTTTTCGGATTAGGGGGTGGGATGAAGGTGTTCTGGGGTGTTTCGATTGTGGGTTGGATGGTTGGGTTGGTTGGTGTGTTATTTGATGGTATTTTCACATTTTTCTGAGCTAGGTATGCTTGCACTTACTGTTGTATGAAAAATTCTTGTTGTTGATCTTGTTGTTGTTGTGCTAGAATTGCTTGTTGTTGGGCCTCCAACTGGGCTACTTCTTGCTGCTTTTGATATTGTTTTATTGCTTGTTGATATGCCTATAGTTGCACTGCTTGTTTTTGTGCAAGAAGTTATGCTTGCTGTGCTTAGTATTGGGCGTGTGCTTGAGCTTGGGCTTGTGTTGCTTGTTGTTGCAATAGAATTTGGGCTTGGACAACCTTTTGTGCTTGTAATGTGGTTTGGGCTGCTTGAGCAACTTGCACGGATTGAGTGGCTTGCTGTTGTAATAAAGCTTGGGCTTGTGCAGCCTGTTGCACTTGTAATGCGGCTTGGGCTGCTTGGGTAGCTTGCATAGCTTGAGTGGCTTGCTGAGCGGCTAGTTGCATGGATTTTTGTTTTTGCACTTGTAGGAATCCCCTTTGAAAAGCAACTTGTTGAGCTGCTTGCAATGCCATGTTGTATTGGCTTGATATGCTGGAAGTTGGTGGTGGTGGGGGTGATGGTGGATTTGGAATGACATTTGTGGTGGTGGTGAGTGGTGATGTCGTGTTAATGATTTGAGTGGTGGATGGTGTTGTTGATGTGGTGGTTTGAGTGGAGAATGGTGTTGTTGATGTGTTTGGTCCTTGAGAGACCATGCTTTGCGATGTTAGCGGGGTGAATAATGATGTTGCTATTGCTTGTGTAGTTGTCATCTGTTGTTACAATATGGATGACAAATTTTGAGAGTTTAGTATGATGTTTTGATTGGTGTTTGGAATGTTGGTTTGATTGATATTTGGTAAAGGTGGGAGCCCCAAACCAAGTAAAGGTGTGGATAATGGTGGTAATGGTGGGAGAGGTGAAAATGTGAGGGGGGTGATTTCTTGTGAAAATGATGTGGTGTTGAAAATGCCCCTAGGTCTAAACATGTCACCTTCCTCTTGCGAATTTGTGAGGAGAGAATTTTGAGGTGTTGCGTGGAAGGATGATGATGATGGATCATTATGGAAAGTGAGAGGGACATACTTATGTAATGGATTTTTGGGTATGTTTTTTTTCAAGATGGTATTTGTATCCAAGTCTTGATTGTTAACAAGGGGGTGTGTTTGAATAACATTAAGAAATGCATTTCCCTTATTGACATTGGGTTGGGTTGGAGCAAAAGATGTTGTGATTTGTGGAATGTTTTGAGTGATGCTTTGGGATGGGGGTGTAGATGAGATGGGGATGGTGGATGAGATTGGAGGTAAAGATGTCTCCACTATAGTACTCACGTCAAAATTAGAAGGTAATTTGGCCCCTTGTTTTTCTAGCTCAAGCATGTATAGTGAAGGGTTAAGCCTCATCATGATGTTGATGATATTATGGTTTTGTGGATTTTGGAGCATTTCAGTTATTTCTTCATGCGACATCCCAAAGGTAAGATCTTCTCCTTGAATTTCCTCTTGTGGGTTTTGTGATGATGAGATAGTCAAAGGATTACTTGATTCGACTGGATTCATTTCAACATTTGTTTGGCTTAGATCACTTGAAGTGGGTGTTTCTTTGTCAGCTTCCATGTTCTTCTTGTATTGAGATCTAGTTTGAACCATACAACAAGGATCAATAATATGAGAGATGACTCTCTTAATTATTTGGATTGATCTTTACTTTATGCACAAAATAGAAAAAATTTAGGATATCTTAAGGATCAAAAGGTGATATGATGATGATGAGAGATGGGTGATGTGGATGTTTTGATCTTTTGATAAATCTTGAAGGGAATGCTAGAATTTTAGGATTTTTGGATATGTGTTGGATTTTGATTTTGATTCTTTGGATTGCCCTTGATTTGATTAATTTTTGTTTGCTTTGATTTTGAACAAATAGACCCTAAGATGTTGGATGATTATCTAAGGGGTAATTTTTTTCAAAGGATGATAATTTGAATATGTGTAGGGAGAAGGATGCATCTACCCACACCTATTCAAACAAGATGATAATTTAACCAAGCATATGAAGAAGGATGCATCTACATATACCTAGCTAAATAAGATGGTTTGATAACTTTGAATAAGAATATGAAAAAGGATGCATCTACACATACCTAGCCAAATATGTTTTTGATAAAGATTTCAAGGATTTTGTCTCAAGGATTTGATGATTTTAATTTTTACCAAAAAGCCTAGCATGAAGGATAATTTCAAGATTTCTCAAAAGGTGATGGTGAGATGATTTTTGGTTTGATATTTGAAGGATGGATAAAAAAATAATTTGATTTATTTTAGGTTGAAGAACATGTAATGCTTCTATAGACCTTTACAACCAAGAAGTGGTTCAATTTGAGCATACATTTCTGGATTTTGAACCAATGACTTTCGTTTTGGGATTTTGATTTTCTTAGAAATCATGATGTTTCAACACATGTGAGAGTTCATTTTGTTTAGCTTTGCTTAATGACTTTATTTTACCACAAACACTTTCTTTGATTAGGTTTTTCAAGCTATATGTCCAATGTCTTAATTTCTTCGAATCCCACAAAGTATGTTATGTGGAAATTTGATTAATTCAAGGCAAGGGTTACCTATTGTTTAAATTTAGTAGACAAATTGAGACTTAATCCAAGTGTTTAGAAACCTCCAAGGATGTGAATCCCAAGGGCAAGAAATAACACATGGATTGGGTCAATTGTATGTCTCCTAAAGGGTTTGAAATTTTGATGATGATGTTTAAGTATTTGTTTCCAAGATGTTTTCAAACAAGCAAAGCATTTTACAACCAAGAATAAGTACAAACCTATGGATATGGAAGACAATATTTGTTGGATTCCCACTTGGACAAGTCCAACTATGCTTATCTTTAGTGAATGGTTAGATGCTTAACCCCATTGGCTCCCCTCCATGGCTCATTAACGTCAATCATGGCAGCCAAGCATCAACACCCATGAAACTCCCATGACATGCTTTCCATTTCTACTAAAAGACCATAAAATTGTGAGGCGGCTTTAGAACGACCGCTCTTGCACCAACAAATAGATAAGGATTTTGGCAATTCTAAAACATGGGTTTTAATTAGGACTTTCCGTTCATGGAGATTGACCCATACGGCGAGAGTCCCTTTTCAGATCCATCTCGTCATAGTCAACTATGTGATATTGACGTTTATTCCAATACCCACATTTATATCTCGGTTGGAAATACTCTTGGCTTTAGAGTGTTACTAGTTGAGTCATTCCCTTGGGTGAGTACTTTTTTCCCAAGGTAGGCCCTCTAAGATAACAAAAGTAAGTAAAGACAATATCTGTAACTCGATCAATCTTTGTTTGTAACACAAAGAAAGAGAATGTACGCAATAATGCTCTACTCACACCCACATAATGTTTTGTTCAATTTTAAACCTGAAATGAAGTGTGGAGGTGATTGCTTTATCTCAACCTAAAATCACAAAAAAGGCCTTTTGATTCTCAAGATCGCTATAAAGTGCAAGAGAAGCACATACATCCTTTTTCAATGAAGTTAGTTTAAGTAAGCCCTCACGGATAGAAAGTTGCACTTATTCATTTTAGATCTACAAAGCAATTGTAAGTTTTTTTTAAAGAACCAAAGGATAAATGAGAGTTTTTTTGTTCAATTGTTAACCAAAAAAAAAACTCTAGTAAGTTGTAGTCCTAATGTTCGTTTTAAGCCTTTGCGAAAAAATTGAAAACATTCTTTTTAAAGCCCAAATGAAATTAGTGTCCTAAGCAAAAAGGACTAACAGTTTCCTAAGAGTGTTAAACAAACACTAAAGTGTTTAAAAAAACTTTGATTTTGTAAGATACCATTATCATACTTCTCCTTCTTTTGTTTTCAATTGATCCAACCTACAAGAAAGAAAACTAGTCAAATCTTGTGAAACACAGAGGTTAAAAAGCAGAAAACAAAAGATAAAGTCATCATTTGACAAAAAACACGTGCTAAAATAAAATTTCAACTTTTTTACTCCCTTCCAGCAGCACAACCCGTGACTGCGTCGCAGTTTGATTTCCTCAGCGGTGTTGTACAATGCCGCTTACTAGTCAGTGATGCTCTGTGTTCAGACTAGTGAGCTCAAATGCGTCGCCCTTTTGCTTAGCGTCACTGTTTGATTTTTTTGAAAAATTTTGCGGGTTAGGTTGGTCAAGCGACACAGTTTGAAATTCAAAATTTTGGGCGGGAAGACTTTAGCATAGTAGTTTGAGTTTCCAACGGTGCTATATGGCGACGGTGGAGAGCCAGTGGTGCTAAAATAGTGATGCTGAGCTTCCAGTGTTGGAATTTTCCTGTACACAAACAAAAAATAAATTTTTTAGGAAAAAGTAATTAAAAATGAGATCATGCCCTTTTTCTAATGCCAAATGTGCGAACCCCAATCCCAATACCTACAAAACAATGAGAACAAACACATTAGATTAGAGATTGCAAGCAAGAACAAGGATTCCCCATGAAATCCATTCACAAAGTTCAAATTAGGAAAAAAAGCAATGAAGAACACAATGAAAATAACAAAATAGAGATTGAATCCTAATTAAACTAGCAAACTCATGATCCCATGGGGGAATTGGTGCCAATTTGATATGAAAATTGGCCCTTTCCCAATTCCTATGATGCAAGATTGATGTATGTTGATGAATGTTGATGAGTGATCCACTTTGATGAAGGATGGTGAGTGCTCCAAGCTAGAAACCTGCATAACCTAACTAAGAACTCAATGGTATTGATGAAAATGGCTAGAGATTTGAGTATAGTAACTTTACATAATTTGTGGATGATCAAATGAGGAGTGAAGCCTCTTATTTATAGATGATATTGAAGGATGAATGTCCAAAATTGAGCAATGTGGGACTAACATTCATCCAATAGCAAGATGCCACTTGTCAACCTATGAGTGGATGGAGGATGTGCAAGTTTTGAGGATTGTGCCAATAAATGCCTATTTTTGAATTTTGAATTTTGTTGAAATGACATGCAAGAGGGAAGAGAAAATGCATTAAATGCCACTTGGCTCAAGGCAAAGGACATGTAAGATGGAGTAAATTCCTTTTTGGATGTACATGCCAACTTGGATTTTTGAATTCAAACTTGAAGAATATTCCAAAAAGATGTCTTGTTGAGGAAAGTAGAAATTAATAAATCAATTAAATCTATTTTCATGTGCAAGTGGTAAAAGCTGGAGGATGGGACATGATAAGAGATTAAATTAATCAAAGGTTAATTAATTTAATGAGATTAGTTGATGTGACAAATTTGACTTAGATTTGTGGATTTATTTAAATAAAATATGAGAAGAATGTGATAAGAGATTAATTAAATAAAGATTTTTGATTGATTTAATTAAAAGAGATGATGTTAGATTAAATTAAATAAGGTTTTAATTTATTTAATTTAATAGATAGAATTTAGAGATTTAATCAAATAAAATTAATTATTTAATTAAATAGGATAATTAGATCAAGATGATTAATTTAATTATCGAGAAGAGGCGAATTAATTCGATAACTAGTTTATTTAATTAAGAGATGAATATTGATGAATTTAATCAAATAGGGGGATATTTGATTAAATGTTTAGACCAAAGGATGATTCAAGATGAAATGATGTTAGTAGTCGGGATCAGATGCATAATGTCAATCAGTATATTTTACGTATCTACAAGTTTAGAAAGCATGAGAAGTTGGGTCTGCAAATGGAGTTTCAAGGTGTTGGAAATGGATGAATAGTAGTTGCACACTCATAATAGCAAGGTGAAACTCACCTCAATCACCAAGTTTGACATTGTGGTGGTGCTTGGAATCCTACTCTAACAAAGAGTTAAAAGAAATAGCAAAAAGGAAGGCGTTGAGAGAGTTGTTCTAAATCTAAGCTATGAATGAACAGTAACAATGGAGGATGCTACAGTAGACAAACTCCAATAAAACTAATTTTTTCTTGACCAAGAGAAACCTATAGCTATACAAAAATAGTGCAATCTTCTAAGGTCTGTAGATTTTTAGATTTTGCATTCACCTCATGAACATACAATTGAATTTAGTTACAACAATGTTAAATAACTCATACTAGCTTTGCAAAGTGATTCATCATCAACAAACCACAAAAACAATGAGCTGGAAGTGCATCCAATAATTGTAACAACAACCACCATTAAAGACATTCAAGAAACTAACTAACTAAAACTAACATGGAGGCTGAATCATGGATTCAAAATGAGCAAACTAAATAAAAATCACCCAAAATGATGTAATGCTTCCTTCTATTTATGGAAAATGCCTCTTACATCAATTCACCACCACTTAAAAATGAGGAACAAGCCCCTATTAATAGTTTTCCAAAAGTGAAATGAATGGCCACGATTGATTTACAATGGGTGGCCCATATTCAATTTACATTAGGGTTTCACCTACCTCCAATATTTCACAATTTAAAATAGACTATTTTGTCCTCTTCTCTATTTTTTCTTGTAGTCTATTTTGTCTTTTAGCCTTCTCTGCTGTGACTGAAAACTGTCAAAGTATTCCTTTTGTCTGATATGTTTGTAGCATTCTTTCATCCAATTAAGCAGGTCTTGTTGCATATTGGTGTTATTGAGAAGTAGATATGTTGCTGCCGATCTGGGTAGATAACTCCTAGCAATCATTATCATTTGGTGAAAGATAAAACAACTCCCTCTTGCTCCTCCCCAAGGTCATTTTTGCAATTTTTGACATTGGCTTCATTGGAATGCATTCATATGTTGGTTAGTCCCTAACAAACCAATCATTTCTTGTGCAAACATCCTTCTCGACAATCTTCACTATCTTTGGTACACCTCCCTAGGTAGGCATATGAGGGAACCTCTTATCTGTAGGCTTGGAATATGACCTGTAGGTCCCTCTTTTGGATTGCATCCCTTTATGATTTCACCTCCTTTTCCCTTTGGATCAAGCTTCAAAGGGACTTGAGTTAAACTCCTGTTAACTTAGTTCCATAGGAAAGCCCCCTGGTAGCAGTACCATAAGAAAATTCCTTGATAACTACCAAGGCTTGGCATGACCTGAGAAATTAGTCCTATCAAAATCAAGGGTATTCATCTTGAGTTCATCCATTGTATTCATGTGTCATTCCATGTAGAAGCCCTCATTTCCTTTAATGAATCGAATCATAATCCTCTTCTTGGCATGACGTCATAGGCAGGCACACCATGGGTAATCTCCTAACAATGTTGTACAACAATAAGCTGAGCCTTTAGTAATCTCCATTCTATAATTAAATCCCTACACAAAATAATAGATTAAATTAGGCTCACACAACTCATGCAAATAACCTATTTCTTATAATAATATGTAAACTTTTAAATTCCGCATAATGGTTATTCAATCCACCTTAACTATTCACCTCACCAATCCTCAAAAATAATATTTGCATGACTATATAGTTCTCATCAAGATCGTAGTGATTGTTCAATCATGGTTCAAATGATTCCTAGACTTTTGAATTCCTCTATCATTGCATATTTAAACAACCATGCACATTAAATATCCACCTTTCATACTTGAGCTTTCCTCATAATTACATTGGGCTCATTCCCCTTTTGAATCCAAATGTAAATCTCATCCTTAAGGTATTTTATCTTTGAATCCTTCCACCAAGATCACGAGAATACTAAGTGATGTGGAGAATATGTGAATCATTTGAGGAGAAGGATGAGTGAAAAAAATTGATATTTACAGAGATAGTGAGGCCTTGCGCCATGTGGAAATGGGAGCTGCAGGTTCTGAGGTGCGGGAGTCTGAATGAGAAATGTCGTAGACAACGGAAACAAGGGAACGTCAACCCACATAATGGGGGCAAGTACATAATTTACGAAACTCTTGCGGGGCAGGAATGAGGATATGTCATTAGAGGATAGCGTGTGAGAGAAGTAGAACCCATTGTCAAGAGAAATTATTTCCCTGTGCTCATTTAGTTTAGCCTCCTTTTCACACTATCATTTAAGTTTCTTGATTAATCTAAAATAGACATGTATATAAATACACCGCTATATTTCTAAGGGACCATTCTACAAAAAAAAAAGTTCTTCATCTATGGGGGAAAGTGAACTACCATACGTGAATGTCATGCAGAAGATGATAGTGCAGAAATTGGTAGGGCTTTCACCAGAAAGAATGGTATTAAAGCATCAGAAGTCCACTCGAAGGTACTCATCGGCGCGGAGAAGCTTTGGACCCATAGGAAAAATTTTCACCTCTTTCATAATTCTCTGAGACTTCCTTCTTGAGCCCACCTACATTACTCGTTCCACTACAAATTTCTTTAGCTCTCCTTGGCAAGCACATCGTCGAACAACTCACAACACCCATCGCACCATCGATAATGACCAATGTACGAGACCCCAAAGTACTTCAACATGACAATAATCACAATCAATATGCCTCTACACAAGCTTAATAAAATTGGAGGCTTTAAATGCTCAGAAACAATCACAAAGGGGCTCACATTTATGTGAATAATGCTCTCCATACTATTCACCATACTCTCAATAATAGTCTTTGCACTCAAGCCTATGCGTATTCTATTGAGACAATTTTATGTCCTTGTCGTTATTTACACTATGTTCTTCTATTGCAGGTTTACAAGCCTACAAAAATTTTCCCTTCATTTATTATGAGATTCGATAAATGCGCTGGACATAGAATGATAGATTACTTCATTTCTTACTTGTCTCTCGAAGGCCACCCTATAAAAGAATGCACTTCGATTCCATTTAGCCTTTGAAGATAGTAGTACGTAAGGATTATTGACGATGTAGGGATAAAACCTAGGTTTGTTGTGTGAGAGACATGTGTAGATTTTTCGTTAAGAAATGTCATTTAGGAATGAACGAACGAGCGATGACCTCCACCTAGTGAATTTCCACAGAGAATGTGGGCGAAGAATGGTATGTGGAAAGTCGTTGCAGGGAATGGGGTGTAGGGCACCAAATGAAGGAGGCCACAATGGTAATGCCATTAAGAGGATGGCATGAGAGGTGGTGGCACCTGCGTTGTGAAATCCCACAACCAAACTTCCTGATTCCACTCATGTGCAAGATGACTTTAGTGATAGAAACCACAATCCCAACCATATCCAATTATCCAATAGTTTCATCCACAAATTTCTCACATACAAACAAATGCCTCGATCAATATCACCTGGTGATCTTCTCTTTATTACTTGGATCAACAACTCACCTTTATGGATGAGAGCTACACCTTCTCTAATAGTTTTTCTTTTCCAACCATTAGACATTTATAGTGGGCCATGATCCACAATGCTCGTTGGACTGGGCAACATTGACTTTTCCAACACTGCAAGCTCATTACCACTTAATTCTAGGTTGACACACGAATCAATGGGTGGACACAAGCCATCCTCAATTCATTTTTACTATCTCTTGCATTCAAAATAGGTCGGGACCTCCCTAAAGTATCTTACTTGACTATTCACCAATTTAAATGTAAACTTATATTGGTATGCTTATGAGGAAATGGATGTACTGCAGATGCTCTCCCATGCCCTCGCTTTTTCGCTTTGATATAACCTTTCATTGTATTGGGCCTGTAATTGGTTTGCAAAACCATCACACAACGTCGCTCCATTTCTTTATAGTGGGGAATATGAGTGAGCGATATACCAGAAGCGTGAATGTGGGCATCGATTGAAGAAGAGCCATTTAAATGGTGTCATGAATTGCGGCTCCTACATTGGAGACATTTGCCGAGTGAAATGTGGGTAGGGAGTTATAGAACACCGAGGTGAGGATGCCTCAAAGATAGTGACCGAATGTGAACAAATACCTGTATGACAAGCCCTGAAAGGTACTCCTTCGATATTTCATCAGTATTCTACCAACCATACGTTCCGATGCAAAAACTACCATCAAAGAATTTACTTGTGAACCTCTAAGAAAACATAACAGTTGTCAGATGCCTCTCCCTTTTGTAGAATCCTCAGAAAGATCATGTGATATATTGCTATGTCGTCCATGATTCCATATTTTTGTGATTCATGCTCATTGGCCTTTCTTAAATAATGACAACAAAATGCAGGCGAAATAGATGAATAGAGGTCCACAAGGAGCCCAAAGTGTAAGATAATCAATTGCTATTTCCATTACACTTCGTTAGACATATTTGTGCTTGGGAAATGCTTTAATATGTTATTCAATGATAAAATTTGAGTAGAACCACCACCAAATTACAAACACCCCATTACCTTGTTATGAAGAATTACTAATTCATAACGACAAGGATTCTGAGTTTACTCAATTGGGTCCATTTCCTACTCTTCCCAGTGTAAGGCTCCATTGCATTGAGCACTATTCCAACCATCTCCCATGGGATTACATACATGTAGATAAAATTCTCCCATCATAATGTTTGTTATAATTCAACACCACCTTAAAGCATTATCATTCTTGAAATGCCTCATGCCTCATTGTTTCTGCTTATTATTTAATGTCAAACTTAACATGTAGAGGTGTACATTGACTTAGCAGGATTTATCATCTCTATTTCCCCCCTTTACAATGGTGCACCACTTTTGATCTCATGTTGCTACTCTCAAATGGTGGTGAAGCATGCAGGGTGTAGGGAAATGATGTGTAGAGGACACAGTAGAAACGACACTGTTGGGACAAAATCCTATATAAGGAGTTCTCATGACACAAGGGAGGACATCATCCACAAAGTCATTTGCCACTATCATATTCACTTGATATCTCTCTCTTATACCCTTGGCCATCTTCTGATTTTTCATGCTTCCCTCCCAAGTTCATGATTGAGACTCCGTTCAAAGCTTATGCAACTTATCCATCCCTCCTAATGATTGATGCCTATGTAGCTATTCTCATGCTCCCCCCAAAACCAAATGGTAAGGAAATTCCCGAAATCATTATTGTCATAGAAATCTTGTAGCATTTAACATTCAAACCATGCTAGCTTTCATGATGCCTATGCCCAAACCATTGCGGGAAAATGATGTGGGAACTCCAAGTAAGAATGTTGTGTGTGAACGACGAGGACAATGACAATCCCCGCAAGCAAAAGTTATGCGGCAGGGAGGAGTGTGCGGGAGCCATGGGCTAAGTTGTAGTTCAGTCTTTGCCACCAAGGAGCGACTTTGCAAAGATCACATTTTGATGATGGTGATCTGTATGAGTGGGCCTATTGACAAAAACCACTTAAAGCTTGTCTCCCTATGATTCAAATTGACGGTGCTGGTGAGATTCGGGCTTGCATAGCAGGGAAGCAGTGAGGCTTTGCTGCTATTGAACAATGTTGTGGTAACAACTTCCCACAAGTGGACGTTCGCAAAGGCAGACTCACAAAGGTTGTCTAACCCATAGGTTTGCTGGCGAACTTAGAGTTTTATTACTAAGGAAACATTGCATGTGGGGTCCACATAGTAGAATGGTGTAGGTACTAAGCCATTTAGGTAAACAATAGTGTGGGGACGACTACCTGCAAGGGCGAACTCACATGGCTACCCAAACTAGAATTCTGTTACTTTCGATGGAAAGCTTAGTGCAAATGGGAAACTCTATTTTCTCTTCTCAAATTCAAATGCTACATGTGAAGATGATTGGTAGGGAGAAGTGTGTTTATAAGCAAATAATCATGCATTAATTACTAGTGTGGTTGACCTAGGGTAGGTAAGGTGCAAAAACTCGTGATCATTTAGATGATTGGTCAAGGCTTAGGCGAAGGAGCTAGATGTGGAGCATGCCATGCAGGTGGAAGTTAAGCATTAGCCGCTACTTAGTGGAAAAACACAAGTGAAAACCCACATGAGGCAACTTGCAATTGCGAGTCCACGACGCCTTATAGACATAGCGGCAAAAAGGACCGAGGAAACCCACAAACCAAGCTTCGTAAAGGAAAAATAATTCATGAAATTTAGATAGATAAATTTTTCCAAGGGATTTTTGATCTTTTTTAGGCATGTGACCAACTTAGGCTTTGGAACAGGGGCACACAAAATGACGTGGGATTAAAAAAAACCTATTGGAAGCCGAAACGACCTAACAGGAGAAAAAAAGAAAGGGGGGTCCCTGACTTCAGTAGTGTGTGTGTGTAAAACATGCACAACACTATGTTGTTGATGCTTTGGTCTTACAATTTGGTATTCAATATCAATGTTATGTGGATGTTGCACTCCTATCTTTTCAGGTCTCCTGTGTCACTAAGGAAATCTCTGTGAATTGTAGATGGTTGGCAACGTTGTTGGTTGTCCAGATTGGTTTGAGAAATTTGCTCTACATTTCTTTGCATTGGTGTCTCTACTCTCGTGACTTGGTGAATGTGATCTAAACATTTGTGTAGTATCTCAGTTCCAATCTCATGTGTTGAAGTGATCCACAAGTTGTTCCACTAATGCTACATCATCTGGCAATGTATTATGCGCTTCCCAGGTGAATTATTCTATACTTGTTTGATCTATGGTGGCTGTTGATGGCATAACAGTATGAAAGAAGTGTTTGGAAGTGTGTTTTGATGTTCAAGGAATATCCCCATGTGATAATTTGCATGTTTCTAATTGGATGCTTTGGTGCCGCATTGTGTCTTGAGTTGGTATTCTAGGTTATTTGTGGATGTTTGGCCAACAGGGCTTGTTCCCTTGCTTGTGCCATGTGCTTGGGGGGCTGCACCAGTAATGGAAGATGTGTTATGATAGATTTGGGTCTTGACCTATCCTTCTTGGGACCACATTAGGTTAATTCAATAAGAAGTATGTTTATAGGTCAATTGGTTGTGCACTTCAACTTTTCATCCACACATTTGGATCACATCGAAAGAAGTGCTAATATTTTTTTGGTCCTCTCTATTTTCTAGATAGGACCACATTATGTTTTAGGTGGATAACCAGTTGAATTCATTATTTTATCCTCTTGTTGGTTGGCCTAATTAAAGTTTTAAAGTGTTGTGGTGGATATAAATACAAGATCATTTCAGATGCAACAATATAGAGCGTGTAAAAGTGTGAAGAAGTGTGTGTGCAAATTGTATTGAATATCCAACAGTGATAGATCTAAAGCGTGTGGAAGAAAAGATGAATTATGCTATAATGCCCCAAACAATAAAGTGTTGTGTTGACAATCATTGTAAATCTCTCTAAATCATATTGTATCCTACTTTGAGATAGTGAATCTCATAAGGTTCCTATATCTTTCTCCTGAAGTCGTGTTTACTTTAATTTAGTGAATCCTCTGTATCTTGTTCTAAGGCAGTGAGCCTTTCTACAAGTCTTTTTGGTAGCGAGCCTTATATCATGAGTTAATTCTCAATGTGGTTTTTTCCTCATTAGATTTTCCACATAAATCTAGTGTTCTCCTTGTGCATGTGTGTGTTCTCTATTTCTCATTGTTGTTGATATGGTTAAAAGGCCAATTGCTATATCCTTCATTATTTAAGAAGTGTTGAACCTACTAAGGATTCAAATTGCTATATCATTCTTTGTTACTATTTTTCTTAAAGGTTTTTTATCTTATAAAGAAGGTTGTATCGTGCTAAAAGAGTTAAGTTCCAGAAGGGATTAAGTTTTATGTATATTGATTAACCCCACCTATTAGTCTTTGGAAGTGATCAACAATTGGTATCAAAGCCAGGTTCCTTTGAAGAAGCCTAACAACTTGAGGCAAAGATCTGGGATGGAACATTATGGTTCATAAAAGGGTCCTAGGTTTGATGGTACTAATTATGATTTCTGGAAATTGATAATAGAAGGACACCAAAACTCCCTAGGGTTTGGTGTATGACAATCATTCAAAGATGGTTATACTACTCCTGCTACTCCTTGAACATATCATGTTGAAATCAGACTATATGAATGCAATGCAAAAGCTAAAAATGCTCTCTTATGTGGATTGGTAGATTCAGATCTTTTGAAGGTGATGAATTTTAGATCTACTAAGGAAGTCTGGGAAAAGCTTAGAAACATCTATAAAGGTGGAAAAAAGTGAATCAAGCTAAGATGTAGATCTTTAAAAGTAGATTTGAGACTCTAAAAATGATAGAGGATGAAAATATTGCAAGTTACATGCTCTGGGTACAATAAGTAGTCTCTGGTATCAATGGTCTTGGTGGAGAAGTAAAAAAAAATGATATTGTGAAGAAGGTTTTGAGATCTCTCCCTAAAACTTATAGTCATAAGGTGTCTTCAATTGAAGAATCCAAAGAATAAGATTAGTATTCAGTTGATGAAATTTTTGGTGCTCTTACTACTTTTGA
This sequence comes from Sequoia sempervirens, assembly GCA_007258455.2. Lineage (NCBI taxonomy): Eukaryota > Viridiplantae > Streptophyta > Pinopsida > Cupressales > Cupressaceae > Sequoia > Sequoia sempervirens. The sequence goes on from VDFB02193867.1 coordinate 665,851,431, forward strand.
AATGAGAGGGTTTGATCAAGATGTTCCAAAGAAGGAAGCCACATTCAAAGCTAAAAAAAAGATCAAGGGGAAACTGCTGATCAAAATGATGATCTTGATAAAATTAAAGAAAAATTTGTGAGAAGATTAAAGAAAGGCACTAGCAAGTATATAGGCAAGTTACCATTCAGATGTTTGAATTATGGAAGAATAGGTCATTTTGCATCTAGATGTCACTATAAAGAATCTGTTGATGATAAAAACAGAGATAAAATAAAGAGAGGATTCTATTATAAGGAGAGAAATTGTTCCTTTGAAGATGAAGATTAAAATCATGAAAATCTATTCATGGCTCTGGAAGGAAAAAATAATAACATTGGAGAATGTAAAAGGTCCGGTACTTTACAAAATTTTAAGGTCAATGAAAGATCAATGGTAGTATGGATTGCTTTCCATGTAAATGAAGAGGAAAATGTTTGGGTGATTGATAGTGGGTGTTCTCACCACATGACTAATGGAAGAAGTAAGTTCATCAGTTTTAGAAAGGTCAATGGTGGAGCTGTTAAGTTTGGTGATGACATGTCAGCACAAATTTATGGAAGAGGTGATATAACAATTGATGGAAAAACAAAACTAAAGATGTCCTTTATGTAAAAGGTATGAAACATAATTTGCTAAGTGTTATTCAAATGCTCTGAAAAGGATACAATCATAATTTTAATTCTAATGGATGTGAGATCAAAAATGAAGGATTTGAAAGACTTGTTGCTGAGGAATAAGGACAAACAGTAATGCCTATCATTTAAAGGAGGAAAATGGATGAATCTATTTATTGGCTTAGTCTGAAGAATGTTGGTTGTGGCACAAATGGATGGGGTACACTAACTTTGACAACATGGTGAAGATCAGTTCCTCTCATGTAGTGAGAGACATGCCTAGAATAAGAAAGCCTACAAACACTTTATAAAAAGAATGTCAGACGGGAAAGCAAACAAAGACTAGTTCCAAAAGCAAGTAGTGCTTTATTTCAATGCCATTGAAGTTGATCCACATTGACCTATACAGACCTACAAGGACAAGGAGCCAACAAGGTGAAAGGTATTTATGTTGCTTATAGATGATTACACTAGAATGAATTGGGTTACATTCTTAAGAGATAAATCAGAAGCCTTTGATAAATTTAATATCTTTAAAGAAAAAGTTAAAAATGAAATGGATGCTAAGATCAAATGTTTAAGGTCAAATAGAGGAGGTAAATTCACTTCATATGAGTTTGAAAAGTTTTGTGAAGATCATGGCATTAGGAGATATTTTTTTGCTCTTAGAACCCCTCAATAGAATGGGGTAGTATAAATGAAAAATAGAATAGTAGAAGAAATGGCTAGGACAATGATAAAAGATGTTGACTTGTTGGATATGTATTGGAAAGAAGCATTGCATACTATTATTTATTTACTCAATAGAGTGCAACTAAGGGTCAACAATAATAAGACCCCTTATGAGCTATGGTATGGAAGACCTCCCACTGTTAGATATTTTAGAATCTTTGGTAGAAAATGCTACATTAGAAGAGATGAAGGAGACCTTGGAAAGTTTGAATCAAGGTGTGATGAAGGAATCTTTCTTGGTTACTCAACCAAGAGCAAGGCATACAAATGATACAACAAGAGATTGGGAAAGATGATTGAAAGTACAAATGTGAAGGTAGATTCAAAGACGTGTCAAATCTCTCATGAACCTAAGCTTTCTAGATCTAATATGGTTTCTTAGATTGAAGAAGAAGAAGAAGGAATAGAAGAGAAAGAAGAAAAGGAACCAAAACCAGTGAAGAATTTGAAGACTTCAGAAAAATATGTGCAAAAGAACCACTCTCCAAATTAGATCGTTGTAGACAGAAATGAAGCTATGCTGACAAGAAGAAAGTTTGTAAAAGAAAATGAACAAGGAAACAATAGTAGAACCCAAGGACTTTGCTGATGCTAGAAAAGATGATAATTGGATAAAGGCAATGGAGGAAGAACTAAATCATATAGAAAAGAATCAGACTTGGGAATTAGTTCCCAGACTAGCTGATAAGAATGTGATAAGAACAAAGTGGGTGTGCCAAAAGAAGTTGAATGAAGATGGTGAAGTGGTAAGGAACAAAGCCAGATTGGTTTGCAAAGGCTATTCACAAGTTGAAGGTATCAGTTTTGAGGAGACCTTTGCTCTGGTAGCCAAAATGGAGACAATAAGGATAGTTCTTGCTCTTGCTACTCATAAGAACTTAAAATTATATCAAATATATTTCAAGTTACCTTTCTTGAATGGTGATCTAGAAGAAGAGGTATATATTGAGCAAGCAAGTGGTTTCTAGTTATTAGAATATTCAAACATGGTCTACAAAGTCAAGAAAGCTCTATATGGTCTCAAGCATCTCAAAGCTTGGTATGATAGATTGGATAAGTATCTACTTCAACAAGGATTCAAGAAAGGTAATATGGATAGTAATTTGTACATTAAGTTTCAGGAAGAAAAGTTCCTGATTGTCATTGTATATGTTGATGACATCATCTTTGGTGGAGATGATGATATTTGTAAAAAGTTTGCAGAAGAGATGCACAAAGAATTTGAGATGAAAATGATGGATGATTTATCCTTCTTCCTTGGGATTCAAATTATTTAACAAGATGATGGTATATTTATTTATCAAGCTAATTATATCAAGGAGATGTTGAAGAAAATTAGAATGAAAAACCCCAAACCAACGGGTAATCCTATGGTGGTTGGTTGTCACCTAAGAAAATTTGACAAGTTTTTGAAAGTTGATTAGACTCTTTATAGGTCTATGATTGGAGGTTTACTATACTTAATTACTTCCAGACTAGATATCATGCATACATTATGTTTGGTTGCCAAATTTTAAGCCAATACTAAGCAATCTCATGAGAAAGTTGTGAAAAGAATGTTCAAATACTTGAAGGGTACTTTGAATTATGGCCTATGGTACAAAAAAGATCAAAATTTATCTTTTAGTGCATATACTGATGCTAATTGGATAGGTTGTGTTGATTAGTGAAATACAAGTAGAAGTACATTATTTTTGGGAGACAGATTTGTCTCATGGTTTAGTAAAAAGTAGGATTCGATGTCTTTTTCCACAAAAAAAGAAAAAAAATTGCTACAACATCTTGTTGTACTTAGGTGCTTTGGATGAAGTGAACTTTGAAGGATGTGAAGGCAGTTTATGATGAACCTATTCCTATACTATATGGTCCAGTACAAGTGCAATTAACATTTCGAGGAATCTAGTAATGCACTCGAGAACTAAATATATCTCAATTCGGTATCACTTTCTGAGAGAGAAGGTTGTAGAACATGAAGTAAAAATGTAGTATGTGCCCATTGAGGACTAGATTGTAGATGTTTTCACTAAGGCACTTTTAAGGGATACTTTTGAATATCTATGACAAAAGTTAGGGGTTATTGCCCCTCCTTGTTATAACTAGATGCATAAATGGTGCATCTATCAAGGGGAAGAGATTCATGTCATATAATTTACTCCTGGATTGATGGGTGCTACCTCTTAGGGGGAGTTGGTAGAAAGGGGGAATCCTAAAGAAGATGTGCAGTTGTTGTGCATGTATAGTTGCTTGAAGAAGAATTGTTACTAGTCAAAGGGGGAGGATGTGCTACTACTTCAATTAAAGATATTTTTCCCTCCGTTCCTCAAAGTTCATAGAATGTCCTATTCCTTTGTGCAAGCATGCATAGCTCTTTTTCCTTGATGTGAAAGGGGGAGAGTGTGCATCGTGTGTTTCCATCAATGTAAAAGAGGGAGATTATTGGCAATTATTATCATTGGTGTCAACACTTGAGGAGATTGTTGGTAGTTGTTGTCAACACTGATTGTTGGTTGTCATTGATGTTAGCACTTGAGAAGTAATATGTTGGTTGTCCTTGCTATTAGTTGTCATTGTTATATTTATTTGGGGCTAACATTGGTGATGAAGTTCATGGTTGGATGTCATGCCTTATCCAAAGAAGAATTCTAAAGTTTGTGATTAAATGTCATGCCTTATCAAAGAAGAGTTGTTAAAGTTCATATAATTCATTATTAATATCAACATAGTTGATTTCATAATGATACATTTAGATGAGGATTAAAAGCATTAAGAGGAGGATTAGAAGCATGACTGATTATGGAGAGATGTTGCTAAAGGTCTATAGTATGTCTTATTCTCTCTCCTGATGTTCCTAATGAAGTATGTGTTGTTGAAAGGAAGTTTTGGCCTTCACAAGTTGCTTAAGTGTTTATGGTTCATGAAGTTGCATTGAAGTTTGTACATGAGAATGCTCCACATTCCTCCACTATTGATGCTTTGGTATTCAATGTAAGTTTTTGTGGATGTTGCACTCCTATATTTTTAGGTCTCCTGTGTTGTCAAGGAAATCTTTGTGAATTATAAATGGCTGGAAATGTTGTTGGTTATTCAATCTGGTTCAAGAAATGCTCCACATTTCTCTACATTGACGTCTTTGCTCCTATGAATTGGTGAATTTTCTCTCAATTTTTGTGCAGTATCTCAATTCCAATCTCATGTATTGAAGTGATCCACAAGTTGTTCTACTAATGCTACATCATCTAGCTGTGTATTATGTGCTTCCTAGATGAAGTATTTTGTACTTATTTGATTTGTGGTGGCTATTGATGGCATAATAGTATGAAAAAAGTGTTTGGAAGTGTTTTTTGATGTTCAAGGATTATCCCCATGTGATTCACACATTGCTAATTATCCTCTTTGGTATCACATTGTTTCTTGAGTTGGCTTTCTAGGTTATTTGTGGATATTTGGCTGACAAGGCTTGTTCCTTTGCTTGTGTCATGTGCTTGGGGGGTTGTGCTAGCAATGGAAGATGTGTTATGATAGTTTTGGGTCTTAACCTATCCTACTTGGAACCATATTAAGTTAATTCAATAAGAAGTATGTTTACAGGCCAACTAGATGTGTGCTTCAACTTTTCATCCACACGTTTCCTTAATGCCAGTGACTTAGGTTGATGTGTGCAAGTGTGTGTAAATTGTTTTGGATCAAATTGAAAGAAGTGCTAAGATTTTTTTTGGTCCTCTCTATCTTTTGGATAGGACCGCATTATGTTTTGGGTGGCCGACCAATTGAATTCACTATTTTATCCTCTTCCTGGTTGACCTAACACTAGTAGAAAAACAACAATAAATGACTAAAAGAACTACTTAAAAATGCATATAAATGACTGAACTTGGTCATGTGACCAATAGTATTTTATTTCTGGTCATTTATAACGTGACCAAATTTATGACTAAACCATTTTTAGTTGTTTATTTGATCATTTTGATTGATCAATTTGGTAGTATATTTCGTTGTTAATTTAGTCATATTTATTCATTGAGCTTGGTCACGTGACCATTAGTAGTTTATTGCTGATCATTTATAATGTGACCAAATTTATGACTAAACTATATTTAGTCATTTATTGGTTGTTTTGATTGATCATTTTGGTATTATATTTTTAGTCATTGATTTAGTCATATATTTTTTCATATTTATTCACTGATTTCTGTCAATTGGTAGTTTATTTAATTTCTTTTGTTCACTGATTTTTATCTAAAAGTGTTGGAAATGAGACAATTCTTTTGAGGTTTAAACATAAAACACAGAAAAACATAATCAATTTGTTGATGTAAGATATCTTCGGTCATATATAAATGATGATTGCATTCATGCATTATCATCATTTATATTTAACCTAAACTATTATTAAAATATAAATCCTTCAAATTAGATATTCAAATTTCTGTAGATGATCAAAATTCAAATTTGAATAAATCGAATTTCATATAAAATTATTGTTGTATAAACATTCATATTAGTTTTGGTTAACTCTGAATGGCTTTTGTTAGTTAAGAAGCCCGCGCATTCAAGGGACACATCCCATGAGTGGACGTGTCTTCACTTTGTGGAGACACGTCCTCTCATGAGACATGTCTCTCCTTGAGGCTCATCTTCATCTTATATAAGGGACTTCTTTCACGTACTTGCAGAATATAGAAATCAATGAATGCTCTGCAATCAGTACATTTTGCCATATAGAATTCAAATCAGACTTAAAAGTAAGAACATGATTTCATACTTAGAATTCCATAGGTACATTTAGGATTAAAATATGATAACTTTTGATTACAGTTACATAATCATTCGTTTGCACATAATGAAACAACTATTAAGAAGGAAAAATACTAAAATTTTATTGAGAAAAGGTGTTCTTACATCAAATACAAGACTTAAATATGTGTCTTTGCTTTGAAAAATGTGTTACAAAGTGTGTTTCTCAATGTTGTGACTCAAAAAATTGAGTTACAATGCTCTATTTTTTGCTTATACAACTCCAAAACATGAAATAACTACTTGAAAAATGAAGCCTAAGGGTCCTATATCTCATCCCAAGCATGGGAGAACATATAATGGTCCTAAGGGTCCTATATCTAAGGGTCCTATTATGTACATGTACATCCTGACTTCCTTCACTCACAAGATGCTCTAAAAATTGTGTCAACAATCAAAGCTAGTTCCTAGAATAAACAAAGACAAAACAAGAACTGTTAGCTTAATATAAACCTTATGGAAATTAAAAAATAGCTTTGGAGATTTTATACATTAACTTTTTCTCACATTCTTCAACAAGTGGTTCAACAAGAAGGAGAGAACGAATAGAAAGAATAAGACCTTTGATGAAGTTCTCAGGGTAATCATCATCAAGCAGCTGACCAACAACTAAAGGAGCATTACTTGGATTTACCTGATCAACAATTAGAAAAGAGTAAACAATTTAGTCCTTTAAATGCATGTGTGAAACCCACACAATAAAAATGATAAAGGCTGATATTGTAACCAATATCTATTACATTAGCCCTTTTCCAATAAATAAGAATTCCCTTTAAGTTATGTTAGTTCTCCATTGTTAAAAATACATGGTACCAACAATAAATTTCACTTGGCATGCATAAAATATTTTGGTACACATGGCAGTCTTTCAGACATTATTAGTAATAAGATAAATATGGTATGTTTATAGAACTCTTTTTAGAAACTAAAGATATTTGAAATGAGTGACATGCGACTTGAAGATCTCTGAAACTAAAGAGGCATATCATTATCAAAGATATAACAAAGACTTCATGTTGCAAGACCATCAAGATACTCCAGTCTACTCCACAACCACTCCACTGTGCTATACAAACAGTCATAACACTGCCAGCAAAGACTTCCAACTACTCATCTGAGTAGAAGGGATATAAGGATAAGAAACATATAGAAGCACTGTCTAAAGTCATGAAATGGCATTGTCAAGTTAGAAGGCTTACTATCACACCATCAAAGATCTACTGCCATTAGGAACATGAGGCATAATACACATGGATCTATATATTGTCTTTGTAATCACTACCATTACAAACCAATTGCAAACAAAGACCCTTATGTCTGAAACCAATGAGGAAATCATTCATGTCTAAAACCAAGTAACCACTGTTAGAATAAAATGAAGTAAATATGCCATTGTTCACTATGCATTGACAATATAACTATTTCAAAAGACCATATCTATTCACCTTTGATCATATCTAAACATGACATTTCCCAACCTTGTATTTGTTGTAATCATACAATCACACCTCTTACATTTTTTTGAAGCATAAATAACAATACTCACTTCCACTGATTATCTGAATGATCAAGAAACAACTTATCTGAATGATTAAGAAACAAATTTGTCATACTTATGTGTATAAGTACCTTACCTTGCATAAAATTTTATCAACACCTTTGAAACTTACCTTGCATCAACAAACACCATTACCTTTGACACCAATGATGTGCAACCAACGATAAAAGAAGTATGCAGATGCAAACTACAGTCACAAATACCACTATCACAAGCAACCAAATTTGATAGTAATTTATAAAGTTAAGTAGACAAAATGTAACATCCTACACTTAATTTTAAAAATTTCTTAATGATAAGAGTTTAACGAAGTCTTGCTGCAACCAAATAACAAAAGATGATAGATATTCCTTCTTTTAATCTAGAAAATTATTCAAAATTAATACTCTCAATTATATTAATTATGATTCAAAGACAATAAAAGTTATGAGGACAGTGCAATATTTGTATGGCTATCATAGCATAGGGATCTCACATAAATGGTTGACTTACACCATAAATGACATGAGCAAATTTGATGGAAAGCCAACTTTAGGAATCTGCCAAACAAGAGTTTATTAATCAATTAAAAACTAGTCATATCCTCTTGTTAGATTCTTATTGTAGTTGATGGAGAGAAACAAATTAGACTCCCATGTATACTTTGTAAGTGATAAAAATGGATGCCCTTTTTAACACATTCTATCTTGACAACCACAAGCTTCTCTTACATAATTTTTGTCCCATGTACATTCTGCATTTGATGAATCATCGAGGATTGGAATTCTTGATGAATGAAACTTTTCCTAGTACTAAATTGCAAAAAAAATCACTTAATTGAAGTTGGAAACAATAAAATTGGTTAGCATTGTGGCCACGCCAATCTGTAAATTAATAAGAAAAATAAATGAAATAATAATCCATTATGCATTGCATTTGTTGTGAAACAAACACAAATCTAACAAGTGCAAATAGAAGAGTGACACATGCTACAATTCTAGCATTGTTCTTGTCTTGCATCACCTAAAATGTGAGCTATAAAATGTGAACTTTTTTTTGATGCCCCTGCATCATTGCCTCACCGCAACGACCAAGTGAAAATCCCCAAACATGGTTTAGTATTGTAGTATCAAGGTGAAGGAATAGTCTCCTTGAACAAGGCTAGAGTAATCAAGATGAGCATACCTTCCTTAAGACTATAAAGGTTGTAGAAGACATAACTGTGCTTTTTGGAAGCATGAGGTGATTGTGAGTTGAGGATAGGGTCTTGGGGTAAGGAGCTATAGGTTCATTTCCATTTTGAATATGTGTCAATATTAGGGTACATATGAATAGAAGATAGTATCATTAAAGAATGATGGATTATATAAACCCTTTGTCAATGCATTGAAATGGTTTTATGTGCAAGGACATGGGGTTAGTTAAGACTTGGATGAAAGGAATTCATAGATATGTAGGGTGACATGACTACACTTTAGGTCCTGAGATTTGTCTTGGGCATGATTGTATCAAGGAAGGATCCATGAATAATGAATCAAGCATGATTTCTTGAGTTTAAAAGCAAAAATCTAATTGCATCTTGGTGAAAATAGTGACCTTAATGGTCAATCACTGGCAACCATGGTTTTAAAGAATTTTATTGTGCTCACGGAGGCAGCATCCTAAAGAGATGGCATACTAATGCATTTTACAGTGAAGTGAGGGTTGAGTTTTGGTAAGTGACATTCCTATGAGAAGGACAAATCAATAGAAATGAGTTGTCAAAATGAAGATTTGATTATATAAGGGATAAATTTATTGTTATGAATTCTTGATGGCATAAAGGTAGGGTTATATTTCAAAGTTTCTAGTGGCAGTGTATGAGTAATGTTAGTTTTTCCATTATTTCACTATGATTTGAGGAGGTAAAGAACTCGCAAAGTGTAGAGGTAGTTGACTGTAAATGGATAGCCATGGAGCCATAAATAAATAATAGGTTCAAGAGACGGTGAGTATCTTGTCAAGAAATGATCATAATATGAAGGGAGCACCCCAGGGGAAACCTCCCTGTGTATTACTAATTTAAACTTGATAGGAAAAAGCCCAATATGTCTAGCTAAACACTATCTTAACTAAATATTGTTGAGGCAGTTGGAAATAAGAAGTTCTATGCATTTCTCTTGAGGATGTTTCCAATGTGTCCCCAAAACATTACTAGAATGAAGACAACTATAAAAACCCAATGGGAAACCACCCTATGTATCACTGATTTAAACTTGATAGGCAAAAGCCCAATATGTTTAGCTAAACCCTATCTTAAATAAATCTAGTTGAGGCAGTTGGAAATAAGAACTTTTGTACATAATAGATTCCCTTTTTTTCCTATAAGAATGATTTAATATTTGGAAGGGATATTTAATTAAATTTGTTGTGGTAGGTCCCCAATGCAGGAATAGGCTAACTCTTGCCTCTCCAATGAACTAATGTACTGAAGAGTATGAAAGTTATAGGTGGCAAGGAATTCATAATAGTTTCCTGAGAAAATCAGTCTCAAAGGAAAAAAATCAAATCAAGGATACAATTAGACAAGAAGACTTGGAAGAGGAAGAGGAAATCTTAACATGTTAGATATGCCTATCTAGATGGTATTTCATTTTAGGGATTAAACATACTCCATAGTTTCAATGCTTAGTTGTACCTGGTAGATGATCCAAACGACAACTATAATTCTATCACTAGTGGTATTGCCAACCCATTTTTTGTGATCTACAACAACACCCAACCATTTTCTATGGTCTGCTATAAAAAATCTAATTGTCAGGTTTGTAATACCTCCAAGTTCAATCTTCTACAAAGCCAAGATCTACTCAATGCTTAAATAAATACCACATGAATAGTTAGAGTGGTGCAGGAGAATCTGGAAGTTCAAATTGAGTGTGCTATCAAGTTCAAATTAGCTAGTGAGTACATAAATTCCAAAGTAAGTTGATGTGAAAAGATCTTTGATATCCAACTGGGAAGCCTTAACATCCAAAAATTACTAACTTGATGTTTCACAACAAGTTTCCCAACTGTGACATTTTTTACTTAAGAAACTAGATATTGATCCACTACGATATTGGATCTCACAAGATTCTCCTTCACAAACAACACATGATATATATTAATTGTTTAGAAACTTCCTTAATATCCCCATGTAAGAAAACTAAACTAAGTGAGGTGATAGTTTGAAGTAGAGTACCATATTCTTGGAAGGTGCTTGAGTTTGATGACTTATATCTTGAATGAAAATAGCAAGCTAGCTACACTATAAAATTATTGTTAATAATTATTACAAAAATAACCACAAAATCCTCTTTAATTAAAATAATCCTTCTAGATATTTCAAGACAAGATATTTCAATTAATTTCTAAGAGAGCTAATTTCACTATTCAAACAACCATCAATCTATTTACTATATATAATTTCCTAGAATTCAGAATTTGAATGTAATGAAACTAACCATAATTACCAAAGATTTGACACCAAAATGTAGTACAAAATGAATTGTTTGACATAATGTCTCAAAGAGATTTCATCTCGTGGAATGAAATGATATGATTGCAGAATGTGCACAAAATGGATTTTGCAAGGAAGCTCTCAAAATATTTGAATTAATGAAGCACTTTGGAACACCGACATTGTAAGATTTGCTTGTGTTCTAGATGCATGTAATCATGCAGGTTTAGTGGATGAGGGTTGCACATACTTCACATGTTAGTAACCCTTATTGCATTACATATATAGTTGATCATTAGGTGTGCATGGTTGACCTTCGTTCCTGTGCTGGCTATCTTGAGGACACCCTAAACATTATCACTAAGATGCTAGTTAAACCTTTGGTGCCTATGGATCATATATGAATATAGGTTGAGTATTCCAGCAACACCACTTTTTTAGTTGGATCCTAAAAATTCCGTAACTTATGTTCTTCTCTAAAACATTTGTACAAAAGCGGGCAAGTATGGTGAGGTTCAAATAGTAAGGAAATTGATGAAAGATAGAGGAATTAAAAAGATACTTGCATCTAGTTGGATTAAAGGGAATAAAATGGTACATGTTTTACTGTGTAGGAGATAGATCACATCCAAAAATATGGGAGAGCTATGTAAAATTAGAGAAATTGGCTTGGAAAATGAAGGCAACAAGGTATTTCCAAATTCAAGACTTCTACTTAATATTGTGGAATAGAAGAAAAAAGCATCATTTATTTGCCACCATAGTGAAAAGTTAGCAATTGCATTTGGTTTGTTAAACATGGCCCTTGCTACAACTATTAAATTTGTTAACAACCTTTGAGTATGTTTTGATTTTCACACCGCATCTAAATTCATCTCCAAGATTGTTGCAAGAGAATTTATTCTAAGAGATGTGAACCATTTCTATCATTTTAAACAAGGACAATGTTCTTGTAGAGAATATTGGTGATGCTAAATGCAAAAATCTAAAAAATAGGCTTGCACTATAATAATGTGCACTACACCAGATATCCAGTAATAACAAAGGGACATCCATCAAAGAATAATAGTAGGGATTTTTTTTTGTCATATGTTGTAGTTACTATTGCCCTGCTAGACATACATGAAAATGTGGAAGCATAGATAAGACAATAAGACTATTTCAAAGAATGCCTCAAAAATTTATGTGATATCATGGAATGTCATGATTAAAGGATATGTTCAAAATGGGTTTTTTTGAAAAGTCCTTAGAAATTTTTAAGAAAATGCAACCAATGGGTGTAAATCCCAACTCCTCAACCTTTGAAAGTGTCCTTCTTGCTTGTGTATGAATTGGAGCATTGGATGAGGGTATGAAATTCTCAGGTAAAAATTTGCAAAAGAGATACAATTCAAGAATAGTTTCTATGATGACTAAGATTCCATGAAGAATCCCAAAACTCATTAATGAACTAGAAAATAACCTGATGAGAACAACTAAAGAAGAAGTCTAGGAAATTATCTTTCCTTTAACAAAGATATTTAGTACTGAGGCCTAAATTCTTTCGTACCCTCAACATAGAACATATGATAACAAGGAGTGTTCTAATGTGCTTTCGTTGTTTGAAGATAATGATAATGATTCTCAACTGGAACAAACAATAAAAGAGATGAATGCTTGCATCAAAGAAATGGAAGGAGATAAAAGGTGGTGAGGTTTGGAATGTAAAGACACAAGGAAATGAAATATCACCATACTCACATTGCACAGGGGCAATCTAGGCTATTCTCGCATCACCGCAAAAGGGCAAGCAATAAACCCTAGAAATGGTGCGGCAGTGCAGTGGAAGAATAAGACAAAATTTCATTGCATATCACAAACTGTTTGAGGATTATTTTAAAATTAAAGGAGTTGAAAGAAAATGAAATGGCTAAATACATGTCGAGTTATAGTGATCTCGGTGTTTTCTTCATATCCAATGGGACCATGACTGCGATCAAAATTATCAAAAATACTAGAAATAATGGCCTTTGTCACTCTGGCCTGTACTTGCTTGTACACCAACTCCTACAAATTTGAAGTCTTGACCTACTGTAAATTGGTAATATTATTCAATTTCCCTCCCACAAAAGGACTTGACTTGCTATAAATTGGTAGTATTATTCCATTTCCCTCCCATGCAAGTTTCCCTCCTTTCTTGCAAAAATAAAAAAATTAACTTTATCACTTGCTCAACTTCATGTGGATTTGATGAAAAAGGCCATTAAAGGATAAAATGCCTTTTTATAATGTTTTACCATAAAATATCATTTATTTGCCAAATATTTTTTTATATAATACAAAAAATTAGTATATAAATATAATACAAAATATAATTAATATAATAGTAATATAGATTAAATTATATATAATATAATTATATTTAATAGTATATATAGGTTATATTATTTTTATATATTGTATTCTATAATAAAAATTATTAAATATAAATATAAAATTATTATAATTAATAATTAATAATTAATATATTCTTATATAGAACAAATTAAATTAATATATAAAAAATTTGATAGTTTAATTGATCTTTGGAGAGATTAGGAAAAATGAGAAACAGAGGGGGAGACAATTCTATATATAGAGAGGAATATATACTAACACTTGCACCTAAAGGAGGTTCAAGGATTGTGCTGATAGAAAACTATATGTATGTTAATATGTCAGAGAGTATGTGTTGAAGTTAGGGCTCGCTAACATGCTTCCTCTTTGACCCCATTATGGTGGACTATGGGAATAACACTATTGATTTTTGATTCCTTAAATGATCTATTCAAATGGATTGAAATAATTGATTATACATATGTATTATATGTACTAGAACTTTTATTGAATCATTGGTAGAATTATATATTATCTGAAATGATTGAGGACCGAATTATTTGTGTGACTAATTATTTAGTCATTTTTATTTGTGATTAAATAAATGACTAATTATTTACCCGACGATCAAATTAGTCATTTATAGCTGTGTTGCAAAAATGACTAGAATTTAGTCATTTTTAGTTGTTGTGACTAAAATTTTTAGTCACATAGTCATTTATTTGCCAAATTCTACTAGTGTAATTGAATTTTTGAAGTGTTGCAGTGGATATAAATGTAAGATCATTTTAGATGCAACAATATGGGGAAGTGTACACGGGCGAAGAAGTGTGTGTACACATTGTATTGAATATCCAACTTGGTGATAGTGCTAAAGTGTGTGGAAGGAAAGATCAATTGTGTTATACTACCTTAGTCAATAGAGGGTTGTGTTGGAAATCATTGCAATTCTCTCTAAATCATATTGTATCCTACTTTGAGATAGTGAATCTCATCAGGTCCTTGTATCTTGCTCCTGAAGTCATGTTATCTTTAGTTCAACAAGTCCTTTGTGTCTTGTTCTAAGGCAGTGAGCCTTATATTGTGAGTTAATTCTCACCATGGTTTTTCCCTAATTGGGTTTTCCACATAAATATGGTGTTCTCCTTGTGCATGTGTGTGTTCTTTGTTTCTCATTGCTATTGATTTGGTTAGAAGTAGAATTTCCATATCCTTCATTGTTTAAGAAGTGCTGAAGCTGCTAAGGATTCAAACTGTTATATCATTCTTTATTACTATTTTGCTTAAATATTTTTTATCTTATAAAGAAGGTTGTCTTGTGCTAAAAGAGTTAAGTTCTGGAAGGGATTAAATTTTACGTAGACTATTTCAACCCCCCTCTCAATCTCTAGAAGTTTTCAACAAAGTCATGGTTTGGAGATTTAAAATTTTCTTATGAAATCCATAAATTATATTTACAAATCATGAAAAGTGGTGGTAGTTTGTACATTGAAGATGGAGGGAAAAAGAGGACAAGAGGAAAGGGAAGAAATCAAGTGAATAAAGAAGTTTGGATTAAAAAATCATGGGATCATCGTCCCAAGAACCTACAAATTTTAATGAGTTACCAACTCATGCAACATTTCATTTACCTAGTGTGTTTGATGCAAGAGCATCTAGGTCCACAAGAAATCCTACATCAACCAAAAATATTTCCTTTTTGTTATGCTGTTTTTGTTTTTGGTAGTGTTAGTTTTGGTTTACTTCAGGGGAATTTTTAGAGGAAATTTGGATCAAATTAAGGGCATAACCTTTTATGAGGCTTAATCAATAACTGCATATCTAATTTAATGAGAATTGGATGAAAATTTGCTAAGTTATGGCTTTGTAGGCTTTTGGTTTGTTACTAGTCCATGGACTTTTGGGTTGTTTTTGAACCTGCCCTATGTAGATAGTTGGACTACTATTGACCTTTTTAGAGTTTCTTGGGGGCTCCATATAGGATTCCTAAGTACCCTAATGACAAAATTGTGATGCTAGAAATGACAAATCAACTCTGCACTTAAAACCAACTATTGAAATTCAAACATAGATGAAGAATTCCCTATCATTCGACACTTGGGAGAGGATTGTATGCTTGTCCCTTAGCTTGATCAATTGAGTATTCAGATGTGGAGATACATGTATTTGGCTTTAACTTCCATAGTCATAATTTTTTTTTAACCCTTATGGTAAGATGAAGAAATTGGCAGATCAATAATACAAGCATAAGTTAAATATTGAGGACTTCTGGGTCAACTGCCAAGATGATCTAGAGGTTAGGAAAATAACCTATTCTAGAGTTGGATCGTGGAATAAATCATAACTCTTTGTCTCCTTCTTATTATCAACCAAGTGTAGGAGAATGGAAAAGTATTATAGGAGGATGAGTACAGTGAAGTAGTTGACAATCCAATTCCATTTCCAGATTGGATAGAGGAGGTTATTGACCTTGATATAATAACAAATCTAGTTCTAAAAAGGACATAGAAATGGGTAGAAGCTCGAGCCTTTGATCTCATGGCACAAGGGGTGGATTTAACTTACAATGAGATAAAAGAAGAATATGATTCTTTCAATGAAGAATAACATGTTGATGAAGAAGTTGAGCCCAATGAGGAACCTACTGGGGAAGAAGCAAGGAATCCTTACAAAGAAAAAGGGAAGGCTAAGTAGACCAAAGAAGAAATGCATCCTACTGAGAAAACTAAGCATTTATAGAATAAAGGATGGAACAACAAAGGAAAGTAAGCCTCAAACAAAAAGGGTTAGGAGAGTTAGAACAACCTCAGTGGAGCCAAACACTAAGGGTGAGGAGGATTCCTCTCTATCAACGAATCCTTCCACTTTCATTCCTCCACCTTCTCCTCATGCTTCCTAGACTTCTCCCACATGCACCATTCCTCTTATCATCTTCGCTTTGCCTACTCCCATTGATATCTCTATGGATATCACCACTTCCATCCTCATTCCCTCCATTGATCCTATCACCACCAATTCTTCCTAATCCCTTTCCTACCACTTATCCTTCCATTACATCCATTACATCCACCCAATTCACCATGTCCACCATTTCTTCCACTTCCCTTCCTCCTATATCTTTAGTCCTTCATAACTCACCTCTACTACATACCTAAGAAGCTAGCTGCCATAGTACTATCATAGGTCAATTGATCTTTGTTGAATCAATTAGAAAAAGATAATTCTTCACCCTCCTTACAAGAAACACTTGAGCCTCCCTCTATGGAAAGTGTGGATAAGTTATTAGGATATTTGTAAGAGAAAGAAAAGGAAGGCATGGAAGGCCTAGATTTTGTAGAGGATGTGTCAGTTCCCTCTTCATAGGATAACCTCATAGAGGAAGAGAATTTTGCAGAGGGTGTTCTAAACCTTGATCCTAAAATAGAAAAATCCATAGGACAAGAGGACAATGTAAATGAAGAAAATTTTCAAAAGGAGACCTTGCCTCCTTGACAAATAGAGTCTAATGATAAAGTTGCAAATCCTTCATGGTTGGAAGGGAAAATTAAGAACAAGAAGCATTTCATTGAACTCCTCGAGTTGAGCTTAGAGGATATCTTGAGTGGGGTAGAGAAGCCTAAGGAAAAGAAGAAGGAAAAAATAAGGTCTCATATGAGTAGAGATGCCTCAAGATCCAAAATCCTGCATGTAGCCACCCACAAGTTGTAAATAAAGATAGTAGGACCATATTACCAAAGGAGTTCAATATTTCCACTATCAACCTTGATCCCTCTAACAAAGCTCAAGATATATATAGATGATTTACAAGTTTCCATTTCCAACATTGTATAGATAATGAATAAAGATGAGGCTATAAATATTGAGTTGAAGTCCCAAGTGGTTGAAATCACCTCCTTCATCAAGTATCTAATTACTCCTATTCAAAGCAACCCTGGAAAAGAAAGAACTCCAGTGGTCTTGTCAAAAGAAAAAGTTAAAAAGATGGAGAAGATGAGATCCTAGGCCTAGTCCAACCAGAGTTAGCTCAAGCATATTCTTGATAATGAGAATGAACCAATTGACTTTGCTATATAGGTACACAATAAATTCCTCATTCTCAAGGAAGAAGTGGATAAATGAGTGAAGCATTGCAACAACAATGAGAAGTACCACAATTTGGTATTTCCCAAACTTGAGGCCATTCAAAAAATCCTTAATGAAGTCTTGATAAAGGAAGGTATCCTGAGAAAGGCGTTGGTTAATGAACCACATTATTAGATGCATGCCTTAAAGTCCCATAGGGAGGTAGTTGTTCAAATTGAGCAAGAAGTGAAGAAAATTGGTGCTTTAATTAAAAAAGTTCTGGTTTCTTGTGGATAATTTTTGAAAGAATTAATAAAGTTTGAAGTGGATACCTCTAAAGAGATAAATGAGAAAGTTCTGATGTAGCAATGGAAGTTGCTAATCCACAAGGAGCCTACAGATGAATTATTTGTAGATTTCATGGATGAAGTTGTCCAGATTTTGGTGAAGATACAATTTTTTGTCAGACAAAAAGCTACTTGGATGGTTCTCCACCATTAGTATTGATCAATACGATGTTCAATGCTACAAGATTCATGCCATTGTTGGTATACCAAATGAAGAGGTCACTCCAGTCTTGACAACTTTTATAAAGTTCACTATAGAGAGGGAAAAATGAAGAAGTGTCATTGATGATAAATTTTTTGTGACATGCCAACTAGCTAATTTTTGGATGTATTCTAATGTGGCATTTTTGGGAGCTTATGCCCTAGATATAATTTAATAAAAATATATAATATAATGTTCTTTACATATCCCTAGGGACATTTGTAACAAAATTATATTGGAGATGGATGATGAATATGTCACAAATATTTAATGCTTTCCAAATATTAAATGCAAATGTAATCTTGGATCTTGGTGTTGAGGTAATCTCCACCATTGATTGTGCCTTAAGTTTGTTGTTGTTGCCTATAAAAGGTAGTGTTCTCTCATTGTAAATGTTTTTGAGCAAGAATTGTTGTAACAAAACATTTTAAGATCAATAAAAGCAAAACATTAAATTTTGGTGTTTCACTTGAAGTTTCTCATGTTTACATGGTTCCTTTCTTCAATATTAGATATAGTTTAGTTATAATAATGGTGAAGTGTGAAGATATTTGATAGATCTCTGGTTCACACCATTTGTAGCTTGTTGATTGTAAGTTGCTTTGCATGGTTAGTCTAAACCCTATTTTGATATTAATTCAATTATGAAGATTTATTTAAGTTGCACCAGAATTAAGTATTTATATAAATATTCATGATTTGAAAATATTTTATTTCTTTTAAATATTGCACTATTCTTGTGGCATTGCGAATTAATCTCTGATTAAACAAGAATTGGTTTCATGAGGGATCCATCTATCTACAACACCAAATCATTATTGTTATTGTCCTTAGGGTTTCTTAACTTAATATCTTCTCACCCTATCTTTTGAAATTTTATTTGAAGATTTGAGTTAGTCTAGGAAGAAAGAATTATCCAAATTGCAATATTAGATGTTGAAGGTTGTTTTCAGATCTTAGATTTGGAAATCCAATTAGTGTTGCATATCAATTGCAAAATATTTAGAACCCTATTATCAAGTTCTAGCCAGGTAATTGTAAGGCCCCTTAAACAAAAAAACATTGAACCACTGAGTAATTTTTACAAGGTCAAGACCTGACTATCAAAGCCTTGGGGTAATCTTTCTAAAGTTTCAAGAAGTTATTTAAGAGAGATAAAATACTTCATATTTTTTCTATACATTGTGATGTGCAAAACACTCATCAATAATATGGACATTTGAATACTTCTTAGTAATTTCTTTATTAAAATGTGGAAGATTTAGCATGACATAATCATGATCCTAGAGACCTTGGGTAGTGATTTGGCTCAACTTATTTGTTGCAAGAGTTGGATTCAACTAGTCGTTACTGAAAATAACATTTACCATAACCTAAAGAAGTTTGTTTGTAGAAAGAATCACTTCTCTTTAATCTAGTGATAGCTTACGAGATAAGAAATGCCTTGAAAGGCGAGTTGAATTTTTCTTTACATGTGGATTAGTGTATTCTAGTTTGCTAATAAAGAACTTTGATGATTTATTAATTTAATTATAGTGTCTTCTTCAATTGGCCTTAGGGGAAGCTATGAATATTTTGAATTAGAAGCAATGATTTTAAGAATCCACTTGGTCAAGTATAAGCATATATTTCCTTGGTGGTGTAGCTAATATAGTAATAATATGCTACTATCTGTAGTTTCAAAGGAGAAAGATACATGCCATCTTCTATGTCCAAACCTATTTAAAATCTAAACCCTACATCACAAAACATGATTTATATAGACCCTATTTCCCATAATATGTCCCAAACCATAAATTGTAGAAACCCCTAGTTCAATAAATGTAATTGAAACCCAAACCCCTAGATCATGAAACAAAGTAACCCAAACCCTTAGCAAACTTCAAACCTAAAGAAACAATTTAAAAAACTTAACACAATGAACACTAAACCCTATATCCCAGACTTAGTTTTAAAATATTACATCACAAAATATGATTTGTGAAAACCCTATTTCTCCTTATGTCCACAAATCCATAAATTGAGAAAACTACTAAGTAGATGTTAACCCTACATCCTAAAAATTAATCTAAAACTCTAGATCCATGCATTAGATATAAACCCCTACTTCCCCTATATCCAAAACATATCAAGAAGTAATGTTAAAAAATTATGTTGGTTTAAGCTTGGAATTTGATGTCTCTCATGCCCATATAGTTGTAAACCTGGAGAGAAGTTGATTGTAACTACAATCCAATTTCACCAAAAAATCTTAAGAATGTATTTTTTTAGTTTGAATGCTATAGGTGATTATAAAGTTAGATTGACATTTTCATCTTCACATGCATGAGTGTAGGTGATTATAACTTAGCTAGAGTTTTTAGATTGTAAACTTGCATATGTCCATGTCTGTAAGAATCAAACCTAACATGTAGGTTAAATGATTATATTATTCTATGCTCCAGGCCAAACAAGGTGTTTCAATGTATGAAAGCTTAGATGTAAACCTTGAATATTAAAATTACAAGCTTAAATTGACATAGTTTCTAAACCACAAATGGTAAAATTGTAGACTTTGGGGCCAAATCAAAGGTAAATGACCATGAGAGATATCAATTCCAAAGTTTGCAATTATATGGACATGAGAGATATGAAATTTGATATGAATCTTAGATATAAACCCCAAATGGTAAAATTGTAAACCTTGGGTCAAATGAAAACATATAAAACCAAGAATAAATGCATATTTAAGAAAACCTAATTTTTTAATATAAATTACTAGTTGAAAGAGCTGAAAACCTATTTACAATTTTTTCACAACTAATAAAACTTTTGATTACCCATTTCCATAAAGTATGTTAATAATAAATTACGAATCGAAAGAATCCAAAGTTTAAATTTATAATATAAATTGGAGAGGTCATAGTGATTCTTGAATAAAAGATTGTAACTTCCTAAAGTAAATAAATATGTTCACAAAAATAAGAAAATTGAAGTAAAAATATTTTGATAACTAACTTCATAATTGAAAGCACAAATATTCAAACAAATATCCTTCAACATCAATTTTGAAATGTATATTAAAAAAAAAAAAATAGTATAAAGTTAAAGAAACGTAGATTATAATAATCACAAAGAAACATAATAAATAAGGCTTACAATAGGTGAGTAACAAAAACATAGAAGCCAAAAAAATAGAGATGAATCAATGTATGACAACCTCACCTTCCATTTACAAACATACAAAGGAGTGAAGTGAAGAAATGCCTTAAACATTGAATTGGATATTCTACCAACTCTTACTATGTCTTTGAAGATTATAAAATCACAAAGAACCAAAATAAACTAGGCCTATAGTAGATGAATAACAAATATATAAAACCCAAAAAAGCAGCTTGCCAAAACAATCTATGCCGACTTAACCTTCCATTTACAACAATATAGAGGAGTGAAGTGAAAAAATGCGTTTTCAAAAACAAAAAAAAAAGATACAAAAGTAAAAAATATAAAATTGGTTCATTGTCTTAGTGAGGTTTAATAACTCACCTCCAAACATAGACCCATTCCCTTCATGCAAGTGCTAGTAAATTCTTTGGAAGCCATGGTTGAAAGTGAGTGGAAGTGAGCAACTTTTGATGCCAAATCAAACAATCTTTTGTGAAGAAGAGGGTCGATAATGAAGTGGCCATGAAAGATTAACGTTACAATACACAATATTGAATGCTTCATTGTTTTGAGACCTGGTGTGAACCCAAACATCGAAATCTGGAGGAGTGCAAAGTTAATGCAACAAGTTGATAGTGGAGTGAGAGACAATGTGGGATAAAGGTTACCATATTGGAATGATATGTGTTCATTTATTGTCTAATCTTGTGGTATGGTGTACATATACAAGGTATATTGAGAACTACCATGGGGGATCCATGTGGTCCACCTTTGGTCAATATTTAAAATGATAAAAATATTTGGCATATCCTCCTCTTATCATCCTCTACATGATAGCTAACTTAAAACTAGCACATATATATTTAATAATATATATAAAATACGTTGAAAGATATCCTTCTCAAAGTGTCTATTGTACTTTTATGTGAAAAATTGATTAAAAAATAGACACATTTATATAAACATTCACAACACAACATGTAAGACATTAAATGAATTAAAAAATAGATTTTTAAGTTGACCATCTCATTGCATGTAAAAAAAAATGTCTCTTCTCATGTGAGGCTTCACATGAAGCTCACAAGATAGGGTGCCCCACTATGGGGTCCTCTCCCCTAGTCGTAGCAGCACTACACAAATTATGGGCAGTCCTTAATTATTTCGGGCTTTATGGCAGGATAAGGATACAGAGAAGATTGCAGATTTGCGCCCCTCGTTTACAGCATAGTGCTGCAGAGAGATAAGTAAAAACCATGGGACGTGGCCTGGTTTTAATTAACTAATTCTGTTAGGCTTGATATGGTGATCAGATACTGAGGAACTGATTGAATTGTCACCTGAGTATTTAAAAGTCTCAGTGGTCACGTGAACATGACGGAAAATATTTTTTTGTTCTTTTGTTTTCACTGATATTGAAGAATTTAACAAACAAGAATTTGATCGTACATTAAAATACAGATTGGTGGACATATCTCCTTATGCCAGGGAGTATCGAATAGCCTATTGTCCTTTCCTCTGAAACTGGATTTTAAGGCATCAGTCGAAATTTATTTCAAAGGCGGGACGGGTTTTTATGACAAGATCCCTTGAAATCTAGCGTCTAAATGCACGAGTCTTCCTTTTCTGTACTGTAACTGTGACCCATCGTCAATTGCTCAGATGTAATCTTAGGCAATAAATATTGAGATTTTAGCAGAGTACGTAAATTGTTTCGCAACTATGGTTGTTTGTACTATTTTTGTGCTCATGTTTTAATGAACTTAAACTGAATGTTGCAGTGGACTTCGTTAGCAGCATCGTGCTGATATTCGTGGGTACTGCCATGAGCAGTGGGAATGGAAAATTAGTTGGTTCAATGACTCTTATGGGACCCAAAGTAGATAATATTTAGAGTTCTGCTTTGGTGTTCATAATTGCATTCAAGTCTATGTTTGTTAAAAGAGATATTTAACGTTTAGAATAGGAATCAAGTTCAACCTCCATAGCATCAAATAATCTTTTTAAGGATTCATGCTCATGTGCACATGGTTTTTTAAATAATTGAAGAAACTCCATTCTACACTTCACAATGAGCTCTTGGGATGCCAAAAAGATAGTGTAAAATTAGTGTTTCACTCTAATAATTCTTCTATGTTGGCAGATGATTTAAGAATTTCAATACAAAAAGACAAACTAATTGATTCCTTCAATTTGATCTAGCTTAACATATCTAAAGAACTGTGTAGTAAAATAATTAAGATAATAGACAATTCAATTTTTTGTGTGCATGCATCCAAGGCATTTGGAAGGAAGGTATGTGCATAAAATTTCTAAGCTCTAGAGAAATTTCTTCAATTTCAAACAAAAAAATGACAATGACGTGTAAACCAAAAAAATACTAAAATATGAAAGAGGGCGAATTCATTCTAGATGCGAGAGAATGTAACTTCATCATACTAGTTTATTCTTCAAAATGATAACATCGAGAAACATAGCATGAACAACAATAAAGTTTTCATAGCTAAATGAGATTCACATGACAATACTCCATAGACCATAATTATGTTGAGAGTTAATTGGAAGAAAATTTCCATACACTTTGGTCTTTTCCACTCTAATGCATTGACATTGTCTTTAATACTACACTTTGTTGGGGCCATATTCCATGGGTCATGAATTGAAAATTCTGATATTTTAATTTTTGATTTTTAATTAGTTAGCTACTTTCGTTGACCATGGTTAAGAAAAACTAAAATTAAAAAATATCAAACCATAGAGCATCAAAGATTTTTCTCGCCAAACTTTGATAACAATAAACATTTAGATGTTTATCCCACACTCTATGATCAATACAATAAGATAACATCCCCTTAACATGATAAACAATTACAACATCTTTTCATTTTAAATGTTATGACAGACACTCAACCTTTTAGTGCCCTCTATAGGTTCTTCATCAATTGCCATAAATATTTTAAAATTTGACAAGTTATTTATGGTATTACATAGGAATTGTTTACTACTGTGTTATTTTATAAGTAAAAGAAAATGAAAATGAAATATGATTATATTTAAAGAGTACAAATGACAAGAGTTGTTGAGAATTGGAACAACATTCAAGAACTACAAATAGCAAACACATATACTATATAGTATTTGTGATCCAATAGAAAACCATTTTAGTCTCTTGGGAATGCTATGCTTAGCCTCAACATGGGGATATGGGGATGATGATAGTGACAGTGCTTGCAAAATGGTGGTAGTAGTTTGCTACATGTTCATTGTTGTTTATGTGCCTCTCAGTTTTCTCTCCACCTCATGCTCTCTCACTCTCCCATCACATTATTTAACTTAAATAAAAATACCTCGTTGTTGTGTCCTATATACCTAGCTATTTTGCTTGTTATATGTGATTTACAACATACAGAATTATTTATTGTAACTATAAGTCTAGCCAATGTTTTGGCAAATCTGCTTGTTAAAACTGGTCTCACAACCATTCTTTATAGCACAAAATATAAAAACAAATATGAGCTTTGTAAACTTCATTTGGGTATTATAATTTTTAGTTAGGGGCTATGGTAGGTATTGCAGAGGAGAACATGAAGAAATTGATGATTATACAAGAGACAAAATAAAACCTAAAGGCAAGCGGTGTTGTTATAGTAGCTAGTGGCAAGGATAAGAACAACACGTATGCAGTGAAGTGGGCATAGGAAAAATACAGGCTCAAGGTAGATAGATTGATTCTACTACACATGAAGCATGCTGGAAGTTTGAGGAGATTTTCATTGGTATGTTTGTTAGTAACATGAGCATGAGCATGAATATATATAGTGTTATTATTGATGTCTACATTGTGGTTTGATGTGAAGATTGATGTATAGCTAGCTGGTGAATCATAAGTGATTGAGGTGATGGAAATCCAATATACAGATGCAAGAGTTATGCTCCAATGTACAAAATAAATGTGTTGAATATTCAACTAAGTCTAGAATATAGGTTTTTAGTGCACAAAGTATCAATTTTTAGATCTCCACTGCTTTGCCTTGAAGAATTTTGGTTTGCAATTCTAAGGTAATTTTGGTGTATGTCAGAGGAATCTAAATCCAAATTTTCATGTCTTTATGTCCTTTGGTATCAAAGATAATGATGACATTGTATTGGGTATGCCAGTGATAATGTTACCAATACAAAGTACATGTTAGGATTGGTTCACATTCCACTGCAAAAGAATATCTAGTTATGCGGATTTGAGGGAGTGTTTATAGGTGTCAGTGGCATCTATGATCTAAGTGGCAAGTGTTTTAGAGGTATAATATCAGTTTATGGATGGTTAGTTGGTGTATTTTAGTGTTACTCCATCACCGAAGCCGACCTAATGAGTTTGGGGTTATGCAGAGTTAAAGGAAGTGTTGATCATTCTTATGGAGTTATTATAGGTCCCCTTCGGCCTATTTTGATGCATTACAAGTTTTGAACCAAGGTGCAAAGTGTGTGTTTTTGAATCTTGAGCCGTTAAGTTATGATTATGTACGATACATCTAATTAGGCCGACCTAATTGATTTTTATGGATGTAATGGGTATAAATGTAAGATCATTTTTGATGGTGTAATGTGAAGATAACGTAATGCAATGTGAAGTATGCGAGTATAGTGCAAATGTGATGCAAATGTAAATCAAAGAAGAGTGTGGAAGTTGTTACATTGGTGGTTGTTGTTGCACCAAAAGATCGACTTGTTAATGCCAAATACAACCACCATATTTATACAAGATCCATGGGAGGTGGTTAAGCCATGTCAAGAACCCAAGCATCACGCTACACCAAGGAGACCAAGGGACACACCATATTGTAACAATCCCCCCAATGCAAGCCAGGAGTTCAAAATCGTGACCTCGACTCTTATACCAATTGTTACATTAGTGGTTGCCATTGCACCAAAAGATTGACTTGTTAATGCCTAATACAACTGCCAAATTTATACAAGATCCATGGGAGGCGTTTAAGCCATATCACAAACCCAAGCGCCACACTGCACCAAGGAGACCAAGGGACACACCATCTTGCAATAGAGGTTGTGTAGTGTGAAGTGTGTTGATTTAGTATATTGAGTTCCAATGGAATTGTATCTCCTACATATTGTAGATGCAGTATCAGTAGTTCAAATCTTGGCAGTGAGCCAAACCCTTCTTTCTTGATAGTGATCCATTTCTTCTTTCTTTCTTATTCTATGGACAGTGAGTCCAAAAGGCAGTGAGCCATTCTAAAATATGTTATGACCGGTTATAATATATTATGAGCTAATCCTCATTGTGGTTTTTCTCTTTTTTGGATTTTCCACGTAAAAATATGGTGTTCATGTGTTATGTGCTTTGATGATTACTTTCATTGTTTCTTTCCTTAATACAAATTGAATATTATGTTTCAAATGAATGTTTAAATGTTTAAGAGGTTTTAGAGAATACTAATTCATCCCCCTTCTTAGTATTCTAGGTGTTTAACAATTGGTATCAGAGCTTGGTTCCTTCAATTGGCTTGATTGCTAAGGTAGATCTTGGAGTTGAACACATGGCTACTAGGAGATACCCGACCTCTCCAAAATAAATTCCTATGGTAGGACTTACTAAAGAAGATTTAATTTTTGACATGGAAGGAGAACTCAAATCTACCTTGGATGATTTGGATAAAGTAGAATCTAAGAACAAAGATATGAAAAAGGATCTTAGTGATATAGATGAATGCATTAAGATATTGAGAGAGAAACTCAAGAAAGCTATAGATAGGATCAAAGAGCTCAAGCAATCAAATGAGATCATTCCCAATCCAAAATTGTAGATTAAAGAAAGTAAAAGAGTTGAGGATTGCTTGAATGCCAAACTGAAAGAAAAATTTGAAGAATGTTCAAAACTTGAAGAAGTGGTTGTGACCTTGAGATCAGATCTGGAGAAGGAAAAGAATCAAGAAGACAAATTCAAGCAGATATCTACAATACTTGATGAAATGATTGCAAATAAAAAGAATTCTAAAGACAAAGGAGGATTAGGGTTTGAGAAAGGTGAAAGCTCAAAGACAGATCAAACTCTAAACAAAGCTGAAAAGGAGAATGACAAGAAGAGAAACTTCAAAAAGGTCTGGAACCAAATGAGTGAATTCAAAAGACCATCAATCAGACAACCAAATGTGCAAAGGTATCCATCTCTTAATGGTTATTGTTATTCCTACAATAAGTTTGGACATAAGGATATAGAATGTAGAAGCAAAATGAATCAAAATGCTCAATCTTTTCCTAATTAGTGTTTTACATGCAAAAGATTTGGTTATAGAGCTAGTGAATGCAAAAATCAAATGATGCATGGCTATAACAATGGTATGATGTTTCAATATTTTAATGGCTATTGTTATACATGCAATGGATTTGGGAATAAGGATCATCAATGCATATCTAGAGTAAGTGGAAGTAAGCTTGTTGAAAATGTCAAATTCTACAAATGCAATAAGTTAGGACACATTGCTAAGTTCTGCAAAAGCAAAGATGTGAAACCCTATATTTCATTGAAGAAGAATGATTTGGTAAAGAAGAGTGATCTAGTAAATAAGGCTAATATAGTAGAGACAAAGAAAGATATGGACAAGATATGAAAAAAGAGAGAGGAGAATGAGGTTAAGGATGATTCTGTACCAACCTCTAGTGCAGATGTTTCCTCTAGAAACTAAGAGATTTGGCTCAGGGGGAGTTTTAACAAACAATCATTAAGCCCCTGCCAAATATATGATGTTGATACCTTTAACACATGGATATAAGGTGTAGGTTGATATGCTTAATCTATTGGTGAAAACATTGGTGGAAAATATTATGTTGGAAAATTTTGTGGAGCAATTGAAGGTGATTATGCTATCATAGTTAGGGTTTATCAGCATTTGGTCGAGCTTCAAATCAGTACATTCAATGCATTTGAGGTCATTTCAAAAGGATTTATAAGTGATTACTCATATTTTTTAAGTCATTTACAAACAAGAATTCGAGGAGAGAAAAGTAGATAAGGAGCAAAGTGAAGTGATTCTGAATTCGTAAGTGAAACCCTAGTGACATAGATTCAAAGATATTTACATATTTCTTTACCTCAAGTTTCCAAAGTGTTTTAAAGTGTTGCAAGATGTATACTCCACAAGTTGTCAAGGTTGTAGATCATCCTCGACCTAAATTTAAAAGGAATCCTAATAAATCACAAGAGACAAATATGAAAGGTGCATTTTCACATGTTCCTTATGGATTACGCATACAAAGATGTCAGGATTTACATATATGCAAAATTGGAAGAGTATAACCAGTCTAAGCTAGGAGATGTATAGGTTAATGAGCTTACCAAAGACCATTTTAAATTGAAAGCCTGAGTTCAAGAGCTTGACAGAGAAGAAGCTCAACGTTTGGAATAATTTCCCTATCTTTTTCTATGTGGATAAGTGGATAGGATATTATACATTGAGTAGGATTTATGATAGGTTTATTTGGCTGGATATACCACACATGATCAATAAAGATGTGATTAGGGTTGTAATAGGATTATGTTCTACCAGACCTGTTTTGGCACTCAAATCAGTGAAAAAAGAGATGGTAATGGATTTAACAGGTGCAAAAATATGACAAAAGTGCCCTAACTATCAAAGACATTAAAGATCCTATAATGAAATATGCATCAATGATGATAGGGTACAAGAAATACTTTACAAATATAGAGAACTCTGTTTCTACTACTTCCATTACCACTACATATGAGATGGTAAAGAAAGATGTTGGTTTTGAATTGTACGAGTTGTTAAGGGAACAACTCTTAGAGAATTTGTAGAAGACCAAGGACTCTTGGTACCCCTTCTAGTTTGGGACATTGATCATTTTTTTTAATTTCCTAGATGAGGTTCCTAGAACCAGGAACATTGTATGGTTGAAGGAAATACTAATGGCTATTCAAATAAGAGAACATCTGATGCTCAACTAAGTGATGGAAACACACATAAGAAAGATCATCATGGGGATTCTTTAAGACCTTCCAGGAGAATATGCAATCTAGAGAAAGGATTCCAAAGGGTGTAGTGGAGAAGTATAAAAATGACATTATCTTTATGGTTAACAAAGATTATTGTATGATGGAGGTTTTTGATCCTAAAACTATGTGGATCCTTGAAATGGGATATGAAGTTGTAGAGGATGTAATTGTTGGTATGATTGATCGTATGCTTAGCATGCCTAGAGATACAACTATGGGAAGATATGGAACTTATGAGGAAAAGTCTATGAAAGTGTATATGGAGCACAAAGCAAAAGAAATCAAGAAAAATGTTGAGAAGATGAAGGCACAGGTTGTAGAGATGATGGCCTTGCCAAAGGGCATTGTGGAGGAAGAAAAACATATCTAGTAAACCAGTAGGTACCCAAAGCATAAGAAGGTCTCCTAGGACCTCTACCCCCTCTCAGGTTGTTGCTAAGTCCTCTAAGACTAAACCTATTATTGTAGTAAAGAGAAAATAGTCTTCCCATGCCCTTGCAAAAGAACAAAGTGTTTTGTAGAGGAAGAAGAATTAAAACCACTAATTCAAAAGAGAAAATCTGATGTAACTCAAGAAGAGGCTAGCACAAAGAAAGCCAAAATAGACATTGTGGACTCTGATAGTGATGTAGAGGTAGAAAAGGAGAAAAAGGCATTCAAAATTCATGTGAGAGAAAATAAAATTGAGTTTGCAAAAGGAGAGAAGAATCTGAAAGTTAAGAAGAAGAGGAAGGAGAAAATCCATTCGGTAAGAAAAAATAGTCCTCTAATATTAAATGTATTGTTTAATGGTTTAGTTGAGCATGAAATGTTGGAATAGATAGCTACCTTGTATCCCACTATGGAAGATGCTAATAAGTCAACAATTAAAGAGGCAATAGTTAGATACATAGTAACATTTGATGTTGGAATGAAAAATATTGAAGGCCAATTGTCGGAGGATCTCAAAAGTGCATTATTTGCAAGAAGAGAAAAAGCAATAAATGAAGATGCAAAATTGAAACTTTTGATTTATATAAAGTTAGTTCCTTTTTAGATGAGGACAAAGCTAGATTAGCTCCATTATACAATAAAGAGTTTAGGACCAAGCAAAGGGTCACCACACTTATGAGAATAAATAAAGATAATACAAAGAGGCTAAGGAATGAGACTATTGAGAAGGTTGCAAATTTGGAAAAGGAGTTAGGTATGACTCCAAATAGTGAAATGGATGTTGATGTCTCTTTTCCTAAAGTGAATGTACCGAAAGATGTTCAACGTGAGTATGTAGCTGAAGAGGATGTAAAAAAAAGATGTGAATACTGATGATACTCTTCCGATGGAAGAGAATGTTGCTAAAAATGATAGTGAAATGCAAAAGGAGGATGTAGAAGGAGAGCATAACATACCACCTCTAGACATAAAGAAGAATGTAGAGTAGGAAGAAGAGGTTGTACAGGACAACCCAAAGATATATCCAAGGCACAAAATACAAAAATAAGCCTTCTCCAGATAACCATGATAAATCAGTTGATGATGGGAAGAAGAATGAAGATGAGTTCAGTGATGTTGAAAAGAGAAAAATGATGAAAAATCTGAATATCGCATTGGTGAAAAGGAAAAGGCTTATGAGAAGTCTTCCAAAACATCTGAAGACACCTTGAAGAGTCTATTGGGAATGCAACTAAAATTTCAACTTGTTGTATCAACTCAGTTGTTATAGATTCCAATGCAACAACTTGGGCAATTTGATATGGAAAAGATACCCCCTTGCATAAATTGTAGCTTGGTGATACATTCCATTCCTACACTAGAAAGGAGATCTTACAAACCCACCAGAAAAGTACTGAATTGATAGATGAGGTTGTGAAGGTGTTGTAGGAAAGCTTTGCTAGTGCTAGTGTTGACAATTCCATATCCGTTGTGCAACAATTGAGGCTACTCCTAGACTCTTTCAAAGAATATTCTATTAGGTTATAGGAGAAGCTAGAAAAGGAAGCAAAAAGGAAAGTGAATGAGAAAAGGTTTTGATGTAGAGAATCAATGTCTTCAAGGTGTTCTAAAGACCCAAAACACTGATTTTGAAAAGATCACTTAAACATTCACAAATTTACTTTGATGAAACATAGTTTCCAAAGGCTACCAAATACACCAAAAGTGGCTTCAAAACACAAAACTCTTACTGAACCTTTACCACACCTTGAACAACTTGAATTTTATAGGAAAAATCCAATAAAACTCTCTTTAAACACTGACTCATCAATTCTTTCATTGCTCACACCCAAGACACTTATTTGCTTGTAGTATTGCCAAAGAGCAAAACTAGTCATAAATTTTCAAAAAGATTGAGTTTCCCAAAAATAAAAATAGTTTCTAGGACCCATTAAATCCTTTTTAAACATACTTCAAACTCAAATGGGGTTGTTTTGGAAAGATTAACCTTAAAAATGGCTGTCTCGCAACAATAAGGCCCAATTAGGCCTATTTTTCAAAGTGGCTCTATCAAATCCTACACCCTAACTTTCAAAATCTATCCCAACATTCTCAATAGGTTAGAAAAACTTATAATCAACTACTTTCAATAGGGAGAACACACACAAATTCACCAAAGGACCAAACCCTTGCTTAGGCCAATTTCTTACTTGAAAACATGACGGTTTACTAAAAATCCACACTCCAGGTTTCTAATCTACTAATCAAACCCCCAAAAACTACAATTATAGCCTATACATGTTTAATCCATCATTACATGACCAAATCTAAAGGTTTTCATGCAAAGCTTAGCATCTACCCACCAATTTAAGCAAAAACTCACAAAAATTCAACTAGGGCAGTAATGAAACTTATGTAATTTATCTTCCCTTGCATCTGCCAAGATAATCAAATTGAAAACCAACCTAAACTAACCCATTCCACTGATTTATAGAGATCTAGATTGGTGGAATGGCTGTTTACTTCTTTTTAGACTCTCAAAACCCTTAAAATGAGGGTTTCAGGACAGTTTTTAGAAAATTAACTCTAGCAAGCTTATTTCTCAATGAAAACTTCTCAAATCAAGCTTATTTGAAATATAATAGACTAATATACTAAAAAAAATGAATATTTATGATCTAGTGTTGCTGTATAGGCCGTACAAAACTTGCAAATGATAAGAAAAATGCTATTATGTAGAAACAAGGTACTTTTATTCAAAAACTTCTTCAAGATATCATGTAATCTCGCCTTCACAAGGCTCTTTAAAGATGTTTACAATAGTTTCATAAATTACCATTTAGTTTCAACTGACCCATTAACTTCCCTTTTCAAAATGACACCTCACATTCCATTTTTTTTTCATTTTTGCAACTTTGCATTTTTGACAACATTACAAGATTTTGCATTTTTTGATAACTTGACTCCATAATCCCCTAGAAACCAAATTAAATGACTCAAATGCATTAGAAAAGGTCCAAATTTGACCTTATTACAATCATATCATGATAAAGACTCAAATTTTACAAAATGGCCTCATGGAGGCATAAAGTTCACATGGTGCCCTGCACCATATACCTGGCTTGAAAAAGATGTCAAGTCCCCTTGAGTATTGAGTTGCATCAAACTTACTTCTTCACACCTGAAAACATACCTCTACCAATTATGTCTTGGACTACTCCCTGCCTTATTGTTGTTGCACACTTAAAATCATTCATTTTCCTTTGCCTTTCACCTTGATTCAATCCACCTCCTACCTTCATTTCTGTCTTCAAGTTCTCTACCCCAATAATCTCTTGTGCTATTAGACTTACAACCCACTGTTCTGACAGTATTTAACTACCCTCTAACCTTTTTTCCAATCAAAGGACACATGATTGTACTTACTATGATTTCACCATGCTTTTCTAAGCAATCTTGCCTCACTCCAATCAATTCATCCTTGACCTTCTCTTGACTTGCTTTTTTCATCTTCTCATCATCTTGTATCGCATCTACTGTCATGGATGCATTATCCATGTGATTTTCCTCATATAGATATCCATCTCCCTCACTACTTCATCACACAACCTCACAACATACCATCCATCTACCCAACAAAAGATCCTAGAAGATGCATGCATATACCCACTCTTTCTCTCTGTCAGTGGTTTAACTCTCTCTCTACACCTTCTCCCCAGCTTAATCTCTATTGGAGGAAAATGATCACAAACTTCTTCCATGTCTGTAGCCAACACACCTTCTCACAACTCTTTCTTGTAGCTTTAAGAT
Source organism: Sequoia sempervirens (assembly GCA_007258455.2). Classification (NCBI taxonomy): domain Eukaryota; kingdom Viridiplantae; phylum Streptophyta; class Pinopsida; order Cupressales; family Cupressaceae; genus Sequoia; species Sequoia sempervirens. Next base: position 665,884,961 of record VDFB02193867.1, read on the forward strand.
GGACCACAAGCACCTGCAACCAACACACTTTACATTCCACCAGATCAACCAACTTTGATACAAATTGATGCATAGGCTTCAAGGGATTCTAAAGACCCAAAACACTAGTTTTGAAAAGATTACTTAAACATTCACAAATTTACTTTGATGAAACATGGTTTCCAAAGGTTACCAAATACACCAAAAGTGGTTTCAAAACATCAAACTCTTACTGAACCTTTACCACACCTTTAACAAATTGAATTTGATAGGACCAAGCCAATAAAACTCTCTTTAAACACCGACTCATCAATTCTTCCATCACTCACACCCAAGACACTTATTTGCTTGTAGCATTGCCAAAGAGAAAAACCAGTCATAACTTTTCAAAAAGATTGAGTTTCCCAAAACTAAACACAACTTCTAGGACCCATTAAATCCTTTTTAAACATACTTCAAACTCAAATGGGGTTGTTTTGGAAAGATTAACCTTAAAAATGACTGTCCCACAACAACAAGGCCCAATTAGGCCTATTTTTCAAAGTGGCTCTATCAAATCCTACACCCTAACTTTCAAACTTTGTCCCAACATTCTCAATAGGTTATAAAAACTTGGAATCAACCAATTTCAATAGGGAGAACAAACAAAAATTCACCAAAGGACCAAACCCTTGCTTAGGCCAATTTCTTGCTTGAAAACATGAGGGTTTACTGAAAATACACACTCCAGGCCTCTAATTTGCTAATCAAACCTTCATACACTACAATTATAGCTTTCACATCCTTAATCCACCATTACATGACCAAATCTAAAGTTTTTTATGCAAAGCTTAGCATCTAGCCACCAATTTAAGCCAAAACTCACAAAAATTCAACTAGGGTAGCAATGAAACTTATGTAATTTATCTTCCCCTACATTTTCCAACATAATAAAATTAAAAACCAACCTAAACTAACCCATTCCACCTATTTATAGTGGTCTCCATCGGTGGAATGGTTGTTTACTTCTTTTTAGACTCTCAAAACCCTTAAAATGAGGGTTTCAGGACAATTTTTTGAAAATTAACTATAACAAGCTTATTTATCAATGAAAAATTCTCAAATAAAGCTTATTTGAAATATAACACACTAATCTATTAGAAAAAAAATAATATTTATGATCTAGTGTTGTTGTATAGGTTGTACCAAACTTGCAAATGACAAGAAAAATGCTGTTATGTAGTAACATGGTACTTTTATTCAAAAACTTCTTCAGGATACCATGTAATATCTCCTTCACAAGGCTCTTTAAACATGTTTACAACAGTTTCCTTGCTTCACCTTCAATTTCAACCAACCCATTAACTTCCCTTTTCAAAATGACTCTTCACATTCCATTTTTTTTCATTTTTGAAACTTTGCATTTTTGACAACATTACAAGATTTTGCATTTTTTGATAACTTGACTCCATAATCCCCTCAAAACCTAATTAAATGACTCAAATGCATTAGAAAAGGTCCAAATATGACCTTATTACAATCATATCATGATAAAGACTCAAATTTTACAAAATGGCCTCATGGAGGCATAAAGTTCACATGGTGCCCTGCACCAAGTTGGCAAACATTTTAGACAAGTGTGCTACTGCACATAGGAAATTGAAAAAAAACCAAGGATATATAAACTATGTTCAAGAAGCTAAAGTGTTGCTTCAATTTTTCTAGAAGTGGCCCAGTTCCACTAAAAACATTAAGGATGAGATGGAATCTATCGAGTCCTAGATTGACAAGGCATTTGATGCATATGACCCAACTAATGATGTAAATGGAAGTACACAATTAGCTATTGAAAATCTACACGAATAATTCTTCCATCTGTAGGAACAAAAAGAAAAGATTATAGTGCAGTTTGGAAAACTCAAAGACTTGGTGAATGCCAAGTTCACACCCATATCTGGTGCTTTGAATAATGTAGAGAAGGCAATAAAGTTGAATCTGGTGCCCAGTACCATGGATGAAGGTGAATAACTTCTCATGGAATTTGAGACACAAAGTCGTATGCTTGGTTTAACAAAAAAGGATTGGGAGGATGGTAAGAAGGATTGGGAAGCACACCTTGCTAGATTGCAGGTGTCAAATACTAGTAACCTTCCCTCTTCTAGTTGATTGTGAAATATCTTTTTTGATTATGCAAATTTTAGATTTCATTGTATATATGCGAAAGATAATTGATAATATACTAGTGCAAATTTTGATCAGTTTTGATGGATAACCCTGTTAGAGGGAGTTTGTTAGAAGAATTTTATTAAGTTCTCATGTATATATGTATATATCAGTTAGGGGGAGTATGTGAGTAAGTTAGGTAAAATCATGTATATATGAAAGGGGGAGAAGGAAAAAGAAAAGCAAGTATATGTGGATGATGCCAAAGGGAGAAAAGAACAAAAAAGTATGTGTGTGCCCTTTTCCCTTGATGTCAAAGGAGGAGAAGATTTGGAGAATATTTTAGTGCATGTTACCATCAATGACAAAGGGGGAGATTGTTGGAAGTTTGAGGAGATTGTCATTGGTATGTTTGTTGGCAACATGAGCATGAACATGAACATATATAGTGTTGCCATTGATTAACATTGTGGTTTGATGTATAGAAGGTTGGTGAAGCATAAGTGATTGAGGTGATGGAAATCCAATATACCGATGCAAGAGTTTTTCTCCAGTACAAAACACGTGTTGAATATTCAGATAAGTCTAGAATACAGGTTTTTAGTGCACAAAGTATCAGTTTTTAGATATGCATTTCTCTGCCTTGAAGAATTTTGGTCTACAGTTCTAAGGTAATTTTGGTGCATGTCAAAGTAATCTAAATCCAAATTTTCATGTCTTTATGTCCTTTGGTATCAAAGATAATGATGCTAATGTATCAGGTCTACCAGTGACAGTGTTACCAATATAGAGTACATGTTAGGATTGGTCCACATTCCACCCTGAAAGAATATCTATTTATGCGGATTTAAGGGAGTGTTTATAGATGTCAGTAACATCTATGATCTAAGTGGCACAGTTGTTGTATTTTAGTGTTACTCCATCAACAGAGTTGGCCTAATGAGTTTTGGGTCGTGCAAAGTTAATGGAAGTGTTGATTGGTCTTATGGAGTTATTATAGGTCCCCTCTGACCTATTTTGATGCGTTACAAGTTTTTAATTAAGGCATAAAGTGTGTGTGTTTGAATCTTGAGCCCACAAGTTGTACATCTAATTAGGCCAACCTAATTGATGTTTATGGATGTAATGGTTATAAATGTAAGATAATTTTTGATGGTGTAGTGTAAAGATAGAGTAATGCGATGTGAAGTACGCGAGTATAGTGTGAATGTGATATGAATGTAAAGCATAGTAGAGTGTGTAAATTGTGTAGTATGAAGTGCATTGATTCATTATATTGAGCTCCAGTGGAACTATATCTCTGCATATTGTAGATGCATTATCATCAGTTCAAATCTTGACAGTGAGCCAAATCCTTCTTTCCTGGCAGTGAACCATTTCTTCTTTCTTTCTTATTCTTTGGATAGTAAGTCCTCTAGATAGTGATTCCAAAAGGTAGTGAGCCATTTTGTAATATGTTATGACTAGTTATAATATACTGTGAGCTAATCCTCATCTTGGTTTTTCCCTTTTTGGGTTTTCCATGTAAAAATCTAGTGTTCATGTGTTATGTGCTTTGATGATTACTTTGATGATTTCTTTCCTTACCACAAATTGAATATGATGTTTCAGATGAATGTTTACATGTTTAAGTGGTTTCAGAGAATGCTGATTCAACCCCTCTTAGTATTCTGGGTGTTCAACAAAGGACCTTGTTGATACTATTCCAATACCTAGTAAGATATGATAAGCCCACCTTGTGATTGATTAGATATCTTTTGTTCTTATTTTTCAGGTTAGAACACCCATAAAATAGATTAAGAGACAAGTTATGAACTATCAAGTACAAATGTTTGAAGGAATGATTTAATTTAGGATTTTATATGTTACTATAGTTCTTATGTTCAATCTTGAACACCCACCCACAAAGTGACACTTGTTGAGTCGTCATAAACCCCCCTTTATCATTTTATCTGATATAATTTTTATTTTAGTGCAAAAAAATCCACACCCACATTAAATTATTTGTATGATTAATCTTTAGCACTCAAGTCCTCACAAAAACCCTCTTGTGGTTTTATCTGATACAATTCTTATGGTTAGTGTTGAACATGCACACCCACATTAGGATGGTGATAGAGTTTTATTTGATATTATTCTCACAACTATCTTCAACACCTATACTATGATACTGCTCGACTATGTAAACAAAAAGAGATGCCTATTGAATTACCTTTGCAAACCGTAATGAACAAAAACATAGGTTAGTGTGGTAGATCTTTAACATTGGAAGTAGATTGCTAATAACCATTTTGTCTTACATGCTAAGATCAAATCTAGGTTACATTGTATTAAAGTTGGGGATAAGCTTCTATAGATTTCTTTTAAGCCCCTAGAACTCATCATACCTTACATGGCATTAAGAAAATCAATGATGGACAAAATATCCTCAAAGAGATTTTGGAAATTCCTTAGAATTTTTATCAAACATTATGAGAAAGTGTTCATTGCCTAGGAAAATTCTTCTGAAAGGGTGGAATGCCTCCAGTTTGTTCCCAATCATATTTCCTCCTCACAAAAAGCCTTCTATGATAAATTGCTCTTCATTGCTAATCTTAAGGAGCTTGTTCACATCATGTCCAATGAAAAGGATCTTGGTTACGATGGCTTCCTTTGTGGGTTTCATAAGGCCTTCTAGGGTTATGTTGGTGAGGACCTACATAAATTTTATTTTGAAGCTTTCTAATCCAAGTCATTAGGGAAAGTCATTAACAAAGGAAATATTAAATTCATACCTAAGTCTGGATACTCAAAGGATAATTGTAATTGGGGGCCCATCACCTTACTCAATGTATCATATAATATAATTGACAAAGCTTTGGCTTTGAAGGTGCACTATCTCCTTCCTCAAATTATGAGGCTTGAGCAAACCAATTTCATTAAATCTAGATATATTTTAGACTCTTATTATAGTTTGGGAAGGTATTGAATGAGATAGGAGTTCTAAATAAAAGGCTCTTTTCCTAAAAAATGACTTTTCTATGGCCTATGGATATATCAAATGGACCTTTATTCTAGTTATTCTTCATGCTCTATGGTTTGGGCCTTGCTCTATTGGGTTTGTTACACTGCTGTTTGTTGATTCCATAACATGCATTACCATTAATGGTAAACAATCCAATTCATTTGAATTTTTTATATCTATTCAACAAGGTTGTCTCTTGGATATAGCTCTTTATGTGCTAGTGGATGAAGGATTTGGTTATCTCCAAGCCCACTTTCTGTCTTAAGGGTTGGTCAAAGGTATTTCTCTACCTAATTCCTCATACTAGCTTGTTAATGGCCACTTTGTGGATGATTTTTTCCTCACTCTCCTAGAAGAGGAGAAACATATCAAATAGGCCCTTAAGTGCCTAGATAGTTTTTGTAAATTTTGTGAGTCAGTCATTTAGTGGCATACAATTCAACACTACAATTAATCCTTCATCCTAGTGTCCTCCTGAATAAAAAACTTTGGTTCGAAATGGATTGCTTATAGACAAGTTTTTAGATTCTTGGGAATCCCATTCACCTTCCAAGATTCACAAGTACCCTTATAGTAAGTTTTCCTTGCTATAATACTTTTTTTGGCATATTGGATCATGAAACCCCTTTGATGGGGAAATTGTAGGTTTTTTCAAAGATTCTTGTGGATACTCATGCTTATTATTCCTCATGTTGGGCTCCCTTTAATACCTCTCGCATGAAGCTAGACAAGATTCTATATGATTTTCTTTAGGCTTCCTCAGAAAATCACAAGGGATTTCATTGGGTGGTCTAAGAGTTTTTTACCTTCCCCAAGATTCTAGAGGTTTGGGGATTTTATCTACTTAGCACTAGGGCTTGGCTCTTTGTACCAAGTTTATTATCCATTTCCTTCATGTAAATGAAGATTGTAAAATTATTTTTTGGTATTGTATTGCCTATGGAAATATTTCTAGATAACCTAATTGGAAGGGGATTGGGATACAAACCCTTCTCACCATGAAGAATGTAGTGTAGATTCAAAGGGATTTTGTGATAAAAAAATATTTGGAGAGATTAGAAAGCTACAAAACCTTGGATATTTTCAAATGGTTTTGGATTCCATGATGGGATTTCTATTAATTGGATGAGTATCTAGTGGTCCCCCAATATACAAAATTAGGATTGCTTATTGGAAAGACTACATAGGGTGTGTGCCCTGAGATTTCACAAAAAAGAATTCAAACCCTAAAATAACTTTTATCCAAAGGCTCAACGAGTCTCTTGACATGGAATGAAGCTAAAAACAAGTTTCTCCCATGTATTTATGTAATAATCCATTCTAATCATTACTTAATTATATTATTGCAAATGACATTATGAACATTTAATTTTAAAAATACATAACTAAGAAGCTATTTTCAATCATAGCAACACATGTGTCTAATTAAAATGAGTCAAATATATATATATATATATGTATGTATTCAATTTCAATGTCAATTACAATATCCAAGTTGACTTGGCTCATAGGGCCACAAAGTTAATACAATATATAAATTTTACATCAAGGTTACATCATAGACCATGATAATCATGAAAAAATCCAATGTTTCCTCTTGACACTCGCTTCCATTGGTGGATAAGAACATAGTTGAAGTGCTTTACTGCCTAACCACGAAGCTTATGTTTCACCAAAATTCTTCCAACTTGAAGAATACCCGACCCTACACAAAAAATTTAGCAAGAGAAAAATCTGCAAAATGGAATCTGGTGTGTGCCCAAACATCAACATGCATCTCTATCTATGATTTGGAAAAATGCAAGATCTATGCTAGGAATGGAAAAGAGTGTTATCACAAAGTCCATACATACATATATGGGCTAATTGCTTGGCCAAGCGTAAAAATTAAGTTGCAAAAACAAACAATAGGTTTTGGATAAAGCAAAAACCTATACTCTCTGAACTCCATTTCGACACTCGTCCCATAAGGTAACTTTCACAACATAGTATATTCCTTAGCAACTTTCTACCCTCTAGCAAAATCTACACTAAGGTGCTATAGTCTAATTAGGTGTTGCTATTATACTCAATAAAAGAATATTCTTTACACACATATCTATGGAAAAGTAATTCAGTCTACTTATTTTCTCAACTTAATAAAAATTAGAAAATGATTCAAATGGAATTGATCAATACATTATCCATTCATTTCAAGCACAAGTCACATGATTACATTTAATGTAATTCAGTATTCATTTAAGAATAAATAGATAAGTAACAAAAGAAGGTATGTCACAAGTATGTGTATGTACGTAGACGAAGGTCTATGTGCATACACATATATGTGCCAACTTAAGTTATTCATTTGTGTATACATTCTGAAATAAGAACCATTATATTAGATTGCTTCCATTCAAAATAATGTTGTAGATTGACATATCATTTTTCAGTAATTCAATAAGTAAAATTTCCTTTCAAGAAATGAGAACATATCTGTTTGAACAGTTCTTATATACTATTATGCTGTTAGTTTCAAGACAAGTTATTTGTAGTGAAACTGTGATAAGGCAAATTTACTTGTTAGAATACGAGCAGCAAAAAAAAGAGAGCAAATAACAACTAAAAACACCCTATACCTCAATATTAGCCTAAAGATTAACTAAGAAAAGTAAAATGGAAGATTTCACCTTGTTGAGTTCCCCTTTGGTTGTCCCTTCAATCTTCGATGTTGTATGTTCCTTGGATGGCAAGAGATGCAAGCTAAAGATGATATGAGGATGGAGAGATGAGTGAAAATGGATACAAATATGAAAATTTGGCTAAGTATGGCTCAAGGAAATTTTTTGTAAGAGTTTGGCTAACATGAATGATCTCCCTTAAAATGAGAGAAAAAAAGGGGTATTTATAGAGAATTTTGGACTCTCTAAGGAAATGGACAGATGAGATTGAGCCACCAAGATCAAGATGTAGGGCTAAGGTGAGTTGAGAACTCACAAGCCCTCACATGTTGACATGTGGCAAGTGAAGTGGCTTAAAAGAGATGATGTGTTCATGAGGTGGAAAGAGAGTACATGACATGGAGGTACTAAATAGTACCTTGGGATTGGACAAGATCTCCTCATAAAGGAGGTCTTTGTTCCCATGTGGGTGAGAGGACATGTGAGGAATTAAAAATTCTTTAAATATCCACATGGAGATGAGAGAAGGAATTTAAAATTGCTTGAAATGCATTGGGGGATTAAATGTGAATTAAAAATTCACATGGGGAATGAAGTGCCTTCTCCAAAAAGAAAAGAAATTTAATAAAGTTGACTTAGAACACATTCCATAAATGACATGGAAATTAGGTTGTCATAATTAAATGATTAAGGTTGTGCAAGTATTTGATTAGACAAATTAATTATGATTAGAAGAGGGTTAGATTTCACATGTGACTTGATGTGACAAGTCAAAGATCACATGGGGAAGAGAAAAATGATTTTAATATTCCTTGGAAGGATAAAAGGAATTAAAAATTTCTTGAGAGCTTGATTAGGCTAGTTAATGAAGGATTAGAAGAGGGTTAGGTGGCTAAGAGAGATTAGAGGCCAACTTGCAAAAGTTGGAGGATGTGACACATCGTAATCAAGGATTAGACATGTGCACATCCCTAATGATGAGATTAAGAGAGTAATTAGGGTTAAGAAAGGGATGTGACATGTGAGGAATTAAATAAATTTCATATTTATTTAATTCATTTGATGAAAATGAGGATTAAAGAGATAAGGTATTTATTTATTATTTAAATACCTTATGGATTTGAAAAAATTAAGGATATTAATTAAATAATAGCAATATTACTTAATTAATGCAAATAAGGGAATGTTTAGATGAAAGGGGATAAATCTAGATAAATTAAGTGTCCAAATTTAGGTGTCTACATTTTTCCCCTCTTTGAGATGGTGTTATGAAGTAGCATCATTTCAAAGAATATTAAAACATAGAACCTAGAAGAAGATGGTTAGATTGGGAAAGATGCCCTAGTCATTCAAAGGAGTGACTAGGAAGGGAAGATGATGGGGATGAAGATGAAAGTTAGGGATTGAGGATGCCCCCTCGAGAGGACATGCGGGTTCAAGAGAACACGGGTGTGCTCTCGAAATGGATGAGATGATGCAAGGGGATATGAAGAAGATGATGCAAAGTGATGGACAAGATAGGAGGATAAGCGATGGATGAAGCACAAATAGATTTGATGACAAAGTTGATGTTACCCCAGTCAAGGTACAAGCCAAAAGGAGTTGATGATGGATGGAGTGTTGTCAATGAGGGAATGAGAGATCCCAAAAAAATATGAGAATAGGGAAGGATACAAATGGATGAGGATGATGATGACGGGGTTAAGGCTTGTGACAAGACTGGGGACAAGACCAAGGATTTGATTAGATGATTTGTGCTAGGTTGAATCGAGGGATTGGATTGGGATGGTGATGGACAAGATGCTTAGAATAACCAAAGAAGATTGAAAAAAATGATGATAAGAGATTGGATGGATACATGCAAGATGATAGAATAGAAAATGAAATGCAATCCTAATGCAATTTTCCATCTTTGAAGCACTGATTTTTGCTATAGCAGAAGACATGATACACTAAGGTATAAATGACTAAGGCATATTAGTGTCTAATGCATGAAACAAACACAACAAATAAGAAGGCTATCCCAACACCCCAAAGTCATGATGACCTTGGTCGGGCTAGGTATTGGGATAACCATAAGCACACAAGGATGCCCAACGTAACAAAAGACCTCAAGGATCTTGGTGGGTACTATGTGGGACAACCAAGAAGACAAAAATAGACATAAAAGGATCAAGATACGCCCCTATGTTGACTAGTCAAAGCACACCATGATATGATGGATCAAGGAGACCATGACAAGTGATGATAGGGAGCTCAAATGATAAACAAAAGTCAAAAGCATCAAAAGATCGCAATCAATTTCAAACGTCCTTTGCCATAGGATCAAGGAGATGGATGGGATTGATGAAGCTTGTTAGGAAAGATGCATCCTGTTGAGACCGATGATGGATACTAAACTGAAAGATCGATATGACATAGGATATTCAAAACCAATTGGATCTGATGATACAAGTGGCTCTCATTTGTTAAGAACCAACTAGACAAGGACATAGCTTGATGTCATGACAAAAGAGACATGACACAAGATAGGAGACTAGAACATCCTAGCGACCTAGGGGCTCGGGGGCGGATTGAAGATTAGCCTTGCCTACATGAAAGCATAGAGCCCTCGTAGTTTGATAAAAGGCTAACAACTGACCATGATGGAGACTTCAATGGAAGACAGGATGGAAAAAGAAGAAAGACCGATGATAGACGATAAAAGAGCAGATGAAAAAAGCAGAAAGATCGATGATAGGAAATAAAGGAATCCCAGGGGCGGATCAAATGATCGACCTTGCCTACATGAAAGCGCAGGGGCAACGCAGTTTAACAAAAGACCATCGATAGACAATGGATGAAGGATGATGAGATAACCCTAGATAAGGGGATAAGATGATGGGATTGAGACAAAAAGATAAGATAAACCTGTTGGATTGAATCGGAGGATGGTGACTACACAAAGCTTAGGGATGTGATAGTTATCCAAATCAACAATGATGAAGTGGGAGGAAGACAAGACAAATAGATGAAATATTGCTCAAAACGAGTAAACAAATGATCAAGAGGGATGAATGACTACTCAACATGAGTAAACAACCGCTCATAATGGATGAATGATTCTTGGGACAAGAAGATGAAGGTTTGAAATAGATGAAAGATTACTCAGAACGAGTAAATGATTGGTTGGGATTGTTGAATGAGAGTTCGAAATGATAGAAGGAGGTTCAAAATGATAGAATGTTTACTCGGAACAAGTAAACAGATGTTTGAGATGATAGATGAAGGTTTGAAATAGATGAATGGTTACACAAAATGAGTGAACGGATGATTAGAATGGATGAATGGGACAAAATTGAAGAAGATGGAGGGAGGGATCTTAAGATTTGTTTCGATATCCATAGATTTTAACTGTAGATGGACTAAAGCTCAGATTAGGGTTTCAATTAAGTTCAGATTAGGGTTGGATGGAAGTCTAGATTAGAATGATTGGAGGATGTGATGGTATTGATTCTACACCAAGTTTCAGAGTTTAAGGGACATAAGGTGTTGACAATCAAATTTTTCCAGATTTGGCAATTTTCAAAAATTGTCAAATTTTTCCATTTTAGGAAACTTCATGGTCATATGTTTGAGAGTTCCATTTTTCCCAAAAAAACCCAAAACTAAGATAGGATGAATTTCCAACTAACATCCCAAATTTGAGACATGCATTCCAAGTTATTGAAAAAAATAATTTTTCAAAAACTGATTTTTTTTTTTCAAAAACTGAAAAAAAACACTAAATTGTGATTTTGAGGGTTAAGATGAAAGTTTGAGGCCCTGAAAATGTGGCGAAATGGGGTTTGGCAAAGTTGGTTGGGAATCCACATGCCACCTCATAATGCAACCACCCGTAAGATTTCAGCTCAAACTAACACCCAAGTCAAAAGTTATGGCCTCCAAAAGTTTCGACACAAAAATCAAAATTCTTGAAATGAAGTCAATGTGATTGGGATGGATGATCCGATGATGGAGGAGGTCATTTCGGTGATGAAACAATGACCAACGAAGGGTGAATTTTTTTTTTTCCAGAAGGGTGGACCCACCCGCATTCGCGGACGAATCCGCCCAGTGCCAGAAATGTGATATGGCAAATTTACTTGTTAGAATACGAGCAACAAACAAAAGAGAGCAAGTTAGAATACAAGCAACAAAAAAAAGAGAGCAAATAACAACTAAAAACACCCTACACCTCAAGATTAGCCTAAAGATTAACTAAGCAAAGAAAAATGGAAGATTTCACCTTGTTGAATTCCCCTGTGGTTGGCCCTTCGATCTTCGATGTTGTATGCTCCTTGGATGGCAAGAGATGCAAGCTAAAGATGAGATGAGGATAGAGAGATGAGTGAAAATGGATGCAAATATGGAAATTTGGCTAAGTATGGCTCAAGAAAATTTTTTGCAAGAGTTTGGATAACATGAATGATCTCCCTTAAAATGAGAGAAAAAAGGGGTATTTATAGAGAATTTTGGACTCTCTAGGGAAATGGACGGCTGAGATTGAGCCACCAAGATCAAGATGTAGGGCTAAGGTGAGTTGAGAACTCACAAATCCTCACATATTGACATGTGGCAAGTGAATTGGCTTAAAAGAGATGATGTGTTCATGAGGTGGAAAGAGAGTACATAACATGGAGGTACTAGATAGTACCTTGGGATTGGACAAGATCTCCTCATAAAGGAGGTCCTTGTCCCCATGTGGGTGAGAGGACATGTGAGGAATTAAAAATTCCTCAAATATCCACATGGGGATGAGAGAAGGAATTTAAAATTGTTTGAAATGCATTGGGGGATTAAATGTGAATTAAAAATTCACAAGGGGAATAGAGTGCCTTCTCCAAAAAGAAAAGACATTTAATAAAGTTGACTTAGAACACATTCCATAAATGACATGGAAATTAGGTTGTCATAATTAAATGATTAAGGTTGTGCAAGTATTTGATTAGAAAAATTAATTATGATTAGAAGAGGGTTAGAGAAAAATGATTTTAATATTCTTTGGAAGGATAAAAGGAATTAAAAATTTCTTGAGAGGTTGATTAGGCTAGTTAATGAAGGATTAGAGGAGGGTTAGGTGGCTAAGAGAGATTAGAGGCCAACTTGCAAAAGTTGGAGGATGTTGCACATCCCTAATGATGAGATTAGGAGAGTAATTAGGGTTAAAAAAGGAATGTGACATGTGAGGATTTAAATAAATTTTATATTTATTTAATTCATTTGATGAAAAGGAGGATTAAAGAGATAAGTTATTTATTTATTATTTAAATACTTTAAGGATTTGGAAAAATTAAAGATATTAATTAAATAATAGTAATATTACTTAATTAATACAAATAAGGGAATGCTTAGACGAAAGGGGATAAATTTGGATAAATTAAGTGTCCAAATTTAGGTGTCTATAGAAACAATGCTGTTTGTAGCAAAACAAATGCTGTTTATAAAAAAAAATGTTGTTTATAACAAAAAAAATGCTGTTTATAACAAAACGATGTTGTTTGTAGAAAAATAATGTTGTTTATAACAAAACGATGTTGTTTGCAGCAAAAAAATGCTATTTATAATAAAAAATGTTGTATGTCACAAAGCAATGCTATATGCAGAAGTTTACAGTTACAGGGAAAAGGAAAGGTGGTTGAAGATATAAATGTGAATTAAAAATTCACATTCCTAAGATGATCTAAAGGGTAAAAGATGGGCTCCAAAAAGGTGGGACTTGGTCACATGTGGAGATTGTGACAAGTCCAAGGTTCTAGAAGCCTTGGAAGAATGAAATGTGAATTAAAAATTCACATATCAAAGAGATGAACCTAGGACAAATAAATGTGAATTAAAAATTCACATGGGAAAGGGGGTCAATATCCAAAAAGGAAAAATAGAAGAATTGACTAAAAAATGGTATTAAATTTAGCTAATGACCTTGGTTAAGGTTGTGCAAACATTAGATTAAGCTAATAAATGGAAGATTAGAGGCAAGTGGCAAATGTAGGAGGATGTGACATTAATCTGGATTAAGATGATGCACATCATAATCATGAATTAATTAAATTAATTCAGATTAAGGCAAGGTTATGGAGGATGTGACAAGGAGAAAGAAAGTAAGGAATTTTAAATTGATTTTAAATCAAAAAGGGGAAAATGACTAAATTAAATAAATTAGTGTATTTATTTAATTTAGAGAGGAATAAGGTGAAAGATAAAGTATTAATTATTAAATTAAATACTTTACCGATATAAAATAAAATGTATAATACTAATTTAATAAATTAATATTAATATGGTAGTCGGGAAGGCAGTAAATTTAATCATATGGAAGTGATTAAATTTAGATGTCTACATTTTGCCCCTCTTCAAAATATTGTTAGGATAACAGTGTTTCGAAGAAAAATAAAATGCAAATGGGGCAAGAGATGACAGATGGTGATGCCCCAAGCGTGGAAAAGGTTAATGATGCCCCAATGACCAGGCTGAATGGATGGAGGAGTGGTAAGAGGGTATGCCCCCTCGAGAGGGTGAGCGGGGAGGAAAAAGGGGTCTTTGGGTGACCTCTTAATAGGAAGAAAATAAGGACACCATTGGATAGAGTTCGAAAAACTAAGCAATTTTGGTTTTTGAACGGAGGTGATCCGATGCACGGTTTGCAAATGGCAGCCTCGAGAAGTTTGAGATTAATTAGAGGAATAAAAAGTTAAATAAAATGTAAAAAATACCTTTTTCGAGGAAAGGGGGGTTAAAAAGGTAATTTGAAAAAATTACCTTGGTCATTTTCACTGTAGCAGTTGAGAGAAAGAGAGGAGAGGAGTGAAAACCAACGAGGAGAGACGATGCCGACAGACAATGACACTGCGATCGTGCACCGGGCAGATGGAGTACGGGCAATGTATAGTGGGGGCGCAGGCAGACAGCATGTGAGTAGCAATAAAAACCCTCATATGTGATTTACGCATTTTTTACGTAAAAAAGTCAAATTTGAAAATGTGGGTTTTGTCTGGGATGAAAATTAGCAAAATGGGTGCACATTAGTTTGCGTTAAAAAAGGTCAAATTAAGGAGAAAGTGCAGGGGGGGCCAAACTAGGCTGGGGCGGAGCCGCCCCAAGCTGGGGTGCCGCCACTGCAGCCTGGGGCGGAGCTGCTCCTTTGCGGGGGTGGAGCCGTCGCCCTGCGCGGGGCGGTCCCACCCCGCTGCGGGGGTGGAGCCTCCCCTCTACGGCGGCGAGGGGCAGTTTCGCCCCGCCGCAGGGGCGGTTGAGCCGCCCGACTGTAGCCGGGGCGAAACCGCCCTTCTGTGGCCGGCGGATCCGCCCCGCTGCAACCAAGCATAGCCGCAAAGCGGGGGGCAGACGAAGGGAGGCAAGAAAAGTAAAAATAAGAGAAACGAAAAAAGGGACTAATGGGAAAATGCTCATGTATGTAGAGCTTTGAGCGATTACGAGTGCATGAGCGACGGTCGGAGGTGATGGCGGTGACGAGAGCCGTGATGAATGGGGAGGACCAGGCAGTATTAGATCACGCAGGGTTAGGGCATTGTGTGTAGTTTCCAGTGGTTAGAGCCCATTCGGCGATGCTGACAACATTGATAGAGAGATGGAGCTCAGAGACATCAACGTTCTATCTTCTTATAGGAGAGATGACCGTGACCTTATAGGACGTGTGGCGTATTTTGAGACTACCGATTTCTGGTCGATTAGTGAGCGAGGTGGTGTCCACAGTGGTAGCATTAGACGAGACTTTGAGAGTTTTGTTCGGTCATGTGAGGCTGCCCTTGGTGAAGGGGCAGTTGGATTTGGATGAGTGTTTGACTATAGGGGTGCCAACTTTACCATTATTCTTGTGTGGATTGATTAGTGGGATACTGCTACCAGATCGGAGCGGACGGACATGTAGCCTGCAGTATATGGAGGTGATCTACCACATTATTGAGTGGCGGGGGGGACCGTTTTCGTGGGGTTCCTATGTATTGACGCAGCTGTACAGAGATATGCACGAGATCTGCTATCGGGAGATATCGAGTGTGACACATGCGACACTACTACAAATTTGGGCATGAGAGCATATTGCTGTGACCAGACTGGTAGTGGTGAGGGAGGGGACAGCGAATGACCGTGAGCCCGTGGCTTGGGAGTATGGGGAGGAGAGAGGGTGGATGTTCCGTTATGAGATGTTGGGGGATATGGAGGGGTGGAGGAGAGCATTTGACGATCTGCGTTAGAGGGAGATAGAGTGGCGGCCATATAAGGCGCGTCAGTTTAGGGGATGGTCAGATATAGGGAGGCATGAGGGGTACTTTCTAAGCCGATGTTTTATTATTGGTACTTTACCACTCATAGTAGAGTCGCATCGACCAGACAGAGTGCTGAGGCAGTTTGAGAGGATACAGGATATCCTGACGGCACCTATCCTGTATCGGCGATATAGCAGAGAGCTGCCATGGGGAGGCCGCATATCACCAGCGATGGCCAGGGCGTCATGGATGGCAGCAAGATAGGAGGCTTATCCAGGGAGGACAGGAGGAGAGCAGATACCAGTAGTGACTGAACGATATCAGAGGTGGTTCCAGAATAGGTTGTGGGAGAGGATTACGCCTGTTCATCCTATGTTGAGGGTAGCAGGTGCGGGACCGACGGAGGAGCCGGAGGGGGATGAGGGAGAGCAGGCAGGCAGAGCAGGGAGGAGGAGGAGGAGACATCAGAGACGAGGCCGGAGAGAGGGTCGGCAGCGGCAGAGGGAGCAGCCACAGAGAGCTCAGGAGCAGAGGGTGGACAGAGAGGGTCAGTAGCAGGAGAGGGGACAGCCACAGAGAGCCTATGAGTAGAGGGTGGACAGAGAGGGTCAGCAGTAGGAGAGGGGTCAGCCACAGAGAGCCCAGGGGCAGAGGGTGGGCAGAGAGGGTCAGCAGCGGGAGAGGAGGCAGCCACAGAGAGCTTAGGGGGAGCAGAGGGTGGAGGTGTTGGAGGTGGATGATATGGAGGTGGAATTGAAAGCGAGGTCACGAGGGTCGCGGCGGAGGAGGGAGGGAACAATTTGGTTAATTCGGCATAGAGGCGACCGACGATTAATAAATTCCGGCCGTCCGGTGAAACCATATGAGGGAACATCGGGGAGCTGGAAGTAGAGGAGGAGGAGGTGAGGGCAACACCAAGAGAGGAGAGGAGGTCACCACAACATCGATTCATGGTTGAGAGATAGGGAGAGGCGAGACGATTTCGGGTTCACCGGATTGTGGAGGACCAGGAGGAGCGACAGGAGGAGAGGGAGGAGCCAGCAGGTGGGGAGGAGGAGAGTAGAGGAAACTGGTAGTCGGGAGGATGAGTGAAACTAGCGGATAAAGGAGGATGAAGAGAAGTTAGTGGTGGGGAGGGAGGATGTGATGGATGTAAACGGAGATGTAGTAGAGGATGATGTGCGGCAGATGCATTAGTGTTGATTACCTTATACGAGACCAGTATCCTGACGAGAGAAAGCGGAGAAGCGAAATCACCGGATGGCGAAGGCCCGAATGGGGACTCGCAGAGGCTGAAGCTAAGGAAAGCGGGGAAATTAAGCGTCGGTAAAGAGATTATGAAATTTATGGTTATCGATTAAAGGGAGGAGCCGCGGTCGGATATTACAAGAATCTGAAGGAGTTGACTAGTATGACATGGGACCGCGACAGATTGTAGGTGGAGGTTGTGGTGTTACAGGCCAGAGGGGAGCCAGAGGAGAGGACAGAGCAGGGAGTAGATCAGGGGATAGGGTGTACTAGCCAGCAGTCAAGAGATCTGCAATGAGAGTGGGACAAGCTTCAGGACAGGGTACATTGTCTTGAGCAGGCACTTGGAGATATGGGGTTGATGTAGGCCCGTCGTGATAAAGTAAAATCCTGGATTATCGCCCGGGAAGGGGCCTGCTGTCGTACTCGTGTCGTGAGAGAGATCGCGGCCTGGCCCTTGGTCTGAGTGAAACAAAGGCTGCAGCCGAGAATCTGATCATTCTGCGGGGAAATTAAAACTCACGGAGAGGTTAACAAAGTTGTAGGCCGCGGAGCTCGGAGAGTAGAATCGGCGATGGCTCGGTACGGAAATTTGAGAGAGATAGGGATCTGTGAGAGATCGAGATCACGAGACCAGGCGAGGATGATCACGATAGCGATGTTAGAGCGAGGGAGCAAGGTGAGGGTGGGATGCCTGGAGCAGATGTGCAGATTATGGAGAGAGAGAGGGAGGTGGCGGTGGCACAGGCAGTGGCTGCAGAGGAGATGAAGGATCGATTACAGGCAAAGTTGACACAGCGTTGGTTAGCTCAGGAGGCCTGGGAGCAGGAGAGGAGAGCTATCACCAGGGATCGCGACATGTATCAACATGAGCGGAATTCTGTTTGGGTCCAGGTTGCGGAGAGAGAGGATAGCATGAGAGAGGCAGACTTTTGGATGGCTGCATATTATGATGCAGTTCCTGATCTAGCACAGTGGAGATTCCGTTATAACCGGCAGACACCTCAGATGCCAGCGCCATCTCAGTCATTGGGGACACGGACACGTGGTTATAGTGATTCACCAGGTGTTTCACCCGGCAGAGGAGCAGGACCTGAGTCTCCACAGAGATCAGATGTGGGGAGTTCATTTGGGAGGTGACAGGCTACTGATTTTTTGATAGATGTAGGATGGAGTGTATAGGATTTATTGACAGAGATCAGAGATGTTCTATTTCTCTGAATTTTGTATTTTATCATGTGATGTATGATGGACATGTGACAAACATTATATGATTTTGATATGAGACAATTCTTATTGACACCATGTAGTATGTTTCTTTTTATGATGGGTGATTAAATGCATACGTATATGGTATTACATGTTTTTGTGGATATATGCATTGGTTTATTTATGCTCATGTGTTGATTTACTTATGCTCATGTTTACATGGATGATTGGGATATGAATAATTTTATTTATGCGTATGCGTTGATTTATTGAGATGTTTATGTGGATGATTGGATATATGTACTTGTGGAATATGAATGATTTTATTGATGCATGGTGATATGTTATGTGTACCTATGGGATCTAGGATGATTTACATATTTGGATGCCTAGTTGATTTATTTGTCATGTATGTATATGTGTATAATGGATTTTGTATGAATATTTTATATATGCAGGATGTGATGTATTATGCGTCTAACACTTTGTGATGTAGGTGGCGAAGTATATATGGTCCTAACATGTGACAATGTAATGCAAGTGATGATGGATATATGGCACAGTATTTTTATATTTTTAGAGAAAGTAACACACGGCCATAAGTGCCAATAAGAACTGACATGATAATGGGAGGTGGTAATGGGAGGTGGATATGTGGTGATTGTGAAGATGGATGTCATTTGGCATCTGCCAAAAATTATCAATATCCTGGGAAGAAGGGAAAAGAATGAGGGAAAGTATTTGCACAACCAAAACCATAGGGTGAGTGTTAATGCAATGATAATGCAATCCTAATTTAATTTACCATCTTTGGAGCACTGGTTTTTGCTATAGCATAAGACACGATACACCAAGGTATGGAGGACCAAGGTAGATTAGTGTCTAATGCATGAGACAAACACGCCAGACAAGAAGGCTATCCCAATATCCCCAAAGTCTCAAAGAAAGACTTTGTTCGGGTCTGGTATTGAGATAACCACAAGCACAAAAGGATGCCCCAATATAACACAATACCTCTAGGATCTTGGTGGGTATTATGTGGGACAACCAAAAAGACACAATCAAGATATGCCCCTATGTGGACTAATCAAAACATGCCATAATATGATGGATTATGGTGGCCTTGATAAGTGATTATAGGGAGCTCAAATGATAAACAAAATCCAAAAGTATCAAAATATCACAATCGATTTCATGCGTCCATTTCCATTGGATCAAGGGGATGGATGGGATTGATGAGGTCTGTTAGGAAGGATGCATCCTATTGAGACCAAAGATGATGGATACGAAACTAAAAGATCGTTATGATGTAGAATGTTCAAAATCGATTGGATCTCATGATACAAGTGGATCTCGTTTGTAAAGAATTGGCTAGAGAAGGGCATAGCTTGAAGACACGATACAAGGGAGACAAGACATTAGACTGACACACCCTAAAGACCTAGGGGCTCGGGGGCCGATCAGAGATCGGCCTTGCCTATGTGAAAGTGTAGAGCCCTCATAGTTCAAGGAAAAAGACCATGGATAAAGCGGAAAGAAGACAATGGTGACCGATGATGGAGGACACAACAGGCGACAGACCAATGCCCCGGGGGAGGATCAAATGGTCAACCTTGCCTACGTGAAAGCGCAGGGGCAACGTAGTTCGATAAAAAGACCATGAAGGATGAGACCTAGATGGAGACCGACATAATGGGTGGTTCTACATGATGACATAGATCGACTGACGAAGCGAAACAAAAGATATAAGCTCAAAGTGGGATATAGAAAAGCTCAGAATGAGGGATAGGTAAGATGGGTCGTCCAATGCTCAACCAACAAATACCAAGCAACCTAGGCTGATGTGGGTGGGGATGATAGTGCAGATGACAACATAAAATAACTAGGATGCCAGGTAGATAATGATTAAGCCCTCTATGGATGACGCCTGTTACCAGGTTTTCACCATCCATACTTATCCAAGGCGCCACCAAGAGGTGGTTTTCACCATAGGACGTATTTGTTTCTCTTTACTATTTTTGGATTTTTTTGTCACTTTTTTGATTTTTTGATTTTTATGATTTTTTAATAGGGTAGATCAAGTGGACTTAAGCGAAGAACCTTTTCAGATGGAGAATATTGATAGGTTCGTCAAGGGGATCTCCTTCCAGAATAGTCAACCTATAGGCTCCAGATCCATATTTGGCAGTGATGATATACGACCCTAGCCAGTTTGCCTCAAATTTACCTTTCTTGTCATGGTCTTGTTGAGTGTATTGATTTTCCTTGAGAACAAGTTCACCAACTTGGAATTGCCTGGGGCGGACCTTTTTATTGTAATGACGTTTGAGACGATTTTGGTATACTTGTAGGTGATCATAGGCCTGTATTCTCCGTTCATCCAGTAGCTCTAGCTGTGCAAGCCGTGCAACACGAGCATCTTCTTCGTTGATGAGGTTCTTTAAAGAAATTTTCAATGAGGGGATCTCAACTTCGATTGGCAAGATGACTTCTACACCGTATACTAAAGAGTATGGGGTGGCGCCTGTTGGGGTGCGGATAGATGTACGGTATGCCCAAAGGGCGGGATGAATGTGAAGGTGCCAATCTCGTCCCGTGTTATTGACAACCTTTTTGAGGATGCGAATGAGGGTTTTATTGGTTGCTTCTGCCTGACCATTACCCTGAGGATAATAAGGCGTTGACCAACGGTGCTGAATAAGGAAGGTGTCGCAGAGATGTTTCATAGCTTGGTTTTTAAACGGCTTTCCGTTATCATAAATGATGGTGGATGAGATACCATATCTACAGAGAATATGGTAAAGGATGAATTTAGAAATTTGAGTACCGGTGATTTGTGAGAGTGGCATTGCTTCCACCCATTTGGTGAAGTACTCAGTTGTGGTGATGATGAATGTATGGCCATCAGATGATGGTGGGTGGATCTTGCCAATCAAGTCGAAACCCCATTGAGAAAACGGCCATGGTGTTAGGAGAGGCTGAAGATCTTGTGCTGGAGCGTGCATCAAATCCGAATGCTGTTGGCACATAAGGCATTTTTTGACAAATTCGCAAGTATCGTGTTCCAATGTAGGCCAATAGTATCCAGCTCATAAGATCCTTTTTGCCAGAGCCATACCATTTGAGTGAGCCCCACAAATACCACCATGCACTTCCGTTAGTATCGTTTTGGCTTCGGTCTCATTCAGACATCTCAGGAGGATCCCATCATACCCGCGACGATAAAGCGTATCACCAACAATGATGTATTGGGATGAACGATGGATAAAGGATTTATGTTGGTTGCGTGTAAGTTCCAGGGGTATGGTATTGTCACGGAGGTAAGTATATATGTCTTGGTACCACGGGGAGGCGGGACCTACAATATCACACACCATGTCAGTGTTAGGAACATCATATGCAGGGATTAACAGTTGTTCGACAAGAAACTCACACTTTGTTCGATCGTTGGGCATGTCAATCAAATAACCAATAGTGGCCATGGAATCTGCTACTTTATTCTGTACCCAAGGGATTTGGTCAAACTGTATGGAAGTGAAATATTTCTTGAAATCATCCACCATGCGTTTATAGGGTAACAGTTTATCATCCTTTGTGAGGAATTCATCATTAACTTGTCTGATAACCAGCAAGGAATCCCAAAA
>VDFB02193867.1:665907189-665972275 GCA_007258455.2 Sequoia sempervirens
GTCACTCTTCTTCACACTGAGTGTTGTAGATACTAAATGGCCAAACTTGCATGTCATCATGCCAACCAAGCCTCCTACAAATCCTTCCATGGCTTCTAGATGGAGGATCCATAACATTGTACAAAATCCACATCTCACCACTATCTACATGCACCACAGGTTTACTGCATTTCGGGAAGAGGTCTTGGAAAAACTTCTTGGTGCATCTAAATATTGGTATAGGTAAACCCTTTCTTTCTCAATCTTCAAAATACACGCAGACTTTCATTGTTTACTATAAATCATCACTTCACTTTAAAAAAAAAACTCTTACCTTAATAGTTTTCTAAATATCATCTTTTCACCTGTATGAATGGCAACACAAAGGATCTGCACACATTCATGGTTTTCTATGGCTTGCACAAGCTCCTGATTTTGGTAGATTAGAATGGAATAACATTCAATCTGTACAAAATGCACATGATTACATAGATAGATATGTCTCCGCTTGGAATCCACGTAGCAACCAATTGAGAGGCCAGACAATTCACCGCTCTATTCTAGATGATCCATGCTTGCTAGACACAACAAGGATATTGTCATGTGAGCCCTCAATAGACTATTGTGAGTTAGTCAATCATGTTGAACGACAGACAAAGTGTAATTTGCTAACATGCCTTAGAAAGAAAGGGCCAGCTATTGTATGTCATTACAAAGCACCATGGTCCATGCAAGATAAGTCAACTATTTCAAATTATGAGACTGGTCATCCTAAGCATACACCAGCTTGTAATGATGATCGGTTGAACCTTCACAACCCATCTATCCTATCTATCTGGAGGGATAATGTAGACTGCCAACCTGTATTATCAATTGCTGTTGTCCTCAAATATATTGCCAAATATGCTGCAAAAACTGAGCACAAATCAAAATCATACCATACCATGTTATCTCACATCTCCACAAACTTAGAGTTAGAATTGCTAGCCCCAATCGCTTTTTGTAAATTGCTTACTGATAGCCTAGTGGATTGCGATATTAGTGCCCAAGAAACTTGACACCTTCTACTAAAATTACCCCTCTCCATATCCAGTAGAACATTTGTGTCTTTGAATGTTAACCACCATAAATTTCAACATGTCTCAATCTCACCCACATCAGTTACCACAACACCTATGTACATTGATGCATACATGGCCCGCCCAATTCATCTAGATGCAATACCACTCATTGAACTGACCCAAAAGTGGACCTTTAGAGCCTCCCGAAAAAATGAACAATGGAAGCAACACCCTCATAAAGCAATTGTTCACGTCTCACCTAGGTTCACTACCATCCCTGCAAGAGATGACAAAAGCTTTCATGAATTCTGTTGGAGTGAACTTATTTTATACCACCCCTTTCGCAACATTGAAACTAATTTTGGGTCCTCTCAACATCAAATGATATCACAATGGGAGAGGTTTTCTTCTACATACAGGGCATGGCATGTACATCGCACACTTCCAACTCCCACAAAAGCATCAGATGCAAGCAGCAGCTCAAGTGTTGACCATTCCTTACAAGGCCACAACCTAGAAGAGTGGCAAGTTCTCTCAAGTTTGCACCCAAACCTTCCAATACAACTTGATGCACTAAACATGCTTGGTCGCCATGAAATTGACATTCACCATGAATGGCAACAATCCAACCTGACCCCAATACAAATGCATTTTTCTACTACTTTCATAGACTGTAATAGAGCAACCTTTCAAGTGCACCATGCTCTCCATGAACACATCCATACTACTTTCTCTACTCAGCAACAAAAAGCATTTGATATAATTTTCTCCCACCTAAGCACACTTCCATTGCAACCACCGCTCAAGCTAATTGTTCAAGGAACTGCAGGAACTGGAAAGTCACATCTCATTAAACAAATAAGGCATGCCCTCATGAGCTCAGCTCCAATTCACCAAACACCATTACTACTTCTTGCACCTACAAGTGTTGCAACATTCAATATTCAAGCTTCAACAATCCATTTTGCTCTTTGTATTCCAATAAAAGAAATGGCCCCCCTACAAGGGAAAACACTTACAACATTCCAAGAGAGTATGTACTTTATTAGGTACATTTTAATTGATGAGATGAGCTTCCTTGGTCCCAAGTTGCTAGAATGAATTGACATGTGACTACGAGAAGCATTCCCCAGCCACAACCACTTGCCCTTTGGAGGGTGTTCAATCACACTATTTGGTGACTTGGGCCAATTGCCACCTGTTAAAGATATCCCCATGTACACTTCTACCTCCTATGGTGGGACTCTATGGTGTAGCTTCACAACAGTGGTGACTTTGACAAGAATATTTCGACAACTTGGCAATGATCCTTCCCAGATTGTTTTTCGTACACTTCTCCACAATCTACGTAATGCAAATCCTACAGAAGAAGACTAGAAAATTCTAATGTCACATTCAAATTCATCGCTCAATTCTACAGAAAACTCTTTTTTCTTGTCTAGCATGCATCTTTTTGCAACAAATGAATTAGTCTCACTACACAACAAACGTATGTTGTTGTCTTTAGCAACACCTGTTGCACTTTTCATTGCAGAGCAACTGACAGGGTCAACATACATAAATCCTGATGAAGAACAACTTCAAGCTCAAACTTTCTTATCTATTGGCCAGGAGGTCATGTTATGTTCAAATATTTGGGTTGACACAAGTCTTATGAATGGTGCACTTGGTCAGGTAAAAGCTATTGTATACAGTCAAGGTGACAAACCACCTCAACTACCATTATTTGTTGTTGTTCATTTCAAGAATTACCTTGGACCACCTTGGGACCATATCAATCCAACATATGTTCCAATAACACTGCTCAGCCGAGGACTTCGCTATCAAATTCCTCTTAAACTGGCATGGGCATTAACAATACACAAATCACAAGGACTTACGCTTCTGAGGGCCACTGTGGACATTGGCAACATAGATCGACAAGGACTGACATTTACAGCTATTTGCAGAGTTCCAGACCTACAAAGCCTTCGCATCCACCCAACCTTCTCATTCCAACGATATGCATGCATTAAACAAAGCCCATATGTTGCTCGGAGAATCAACGAAGAGATTCGTTTGCAAGCATTGTCAAATTCAAACAACTAATACAATTAAAGGAAATCTCAACTACTACAGGTATGCCATTTTGTTTTTTACTACAATACCAACTATTACTGTTGTTACTACCTTCAAAAATGTACTTGTCTTCTTCCTTACCTACACACTCCTCCCATTGCTCATTTACACAAGTGAAGATATTTAACAAAAATGCAAAACCGTGAAAAGAGATGGAGTACGCCTTTTTCTAATTTACTTCAGTACCAAATTTGATATTCTTTAGTTCTTCTAAATTATATGACTCTTTTACTTTTTTTGGAAATAAAATATTATCACTATATCAATGTATTTAGCTACATCCATTCTTTGCACAACCCATATAGAATTACTGCTCCCTTACATGCAAAAAAGGGTCTTCTGACATTCTTTGATTAGATTTGATTACCGTACTGAAATATTATTTTCTTGAATAAATTTGACATCATAAATGTTAATGCCCTCCTTTGCATTTAGAGTTAATTTATCATTTCAATTTTTTTGAAGGAAATGCTTATGAAAGTTAACAAATATATAGAACCGTGAGAAGACATCACCAACTTCTAGGAGTCCCCACTCAACAAACAAATATAATCTAGAAAGCAAGGCCATGACTTCCACACCTGTTGATATCAAAGAGTTTCCCAACTCTTATGTCTTCATAATAGACATGCCAGGCCTTAAAAACAACGACATCAAGGTATTTCCCTTCTAAAGCTCTCAAACCCTCATTTTCTCTACAATTCAGGTATGAATCAAAATCAAATCACTTGCCAACTGTTAGAGTAACAAATCTGATGCTTTCTATTTGACAATAATCAAGTTCAACTAGAGGATGACAATATAATGACAATAAGTGGAGAAAGAACAAGGGAAAAGGAGGACAATGCAAAATTCATCCAAATGGAGCTCATGGTCGGCAAATTTATACGTAAATTTATCTTACCTGACAACTGCAATATAGAGGCCACTTTTGCCAGCTGCCAAAATGGAGTATTGACTGTTACCATTCGAAAGCTTCCACCTCCACAACCCAAAATACCAAAGACTTTTGAAGTTAAAGTTACTTAGCTACCAACCTATCCAAAATATGTTTTTACATTTCCATTATGTAAATAAATCAACCATATAAATACAACTATTGTGTTTATTAGAAAATACGTACAATGTGTAGTATTTACAAAGTGTTTTAAAACTATAAATGGTACATCTATAATCATTATGTAACAACATGTGTCTACAAACATGTGTATGGTTCAAATTTCAATCTAATGATGACTAAATTTGATCCTTTCTGTAAAAGCAATTCAATTTAATTTTTCAAATGTTTTGTTTTAATAACTTACAAACAAATTCTTATGTTACAACTCATATGTCTACACAAAATCCCTAACATTTTACTTCTACTATTAGTCCATTTTCCTTCATTTGCCCATTTCTTTGATGGAACATTTTTTATGGATGCGATTATGTGTTAAATTAGGAAAGGATTGCAATACATTATATGCAAACTACTATTCTTAATTATATTTTTCAATTTTATTGAGGCTGATCCATTTCAAACAATATATCTAAACATAATCCTTTAAGCTAAACAATGTTGCATCAAATTATTTCCATTTCTACCTTTTTCATATAAACAAAATTTGTTATCAATTCCAACCAAAAATTCCGTGTACCCAATTGCACACAAAAAGTGCAATCGCTAGTTTGTATTCCGTGGATAAAGAAAGAGTAGAGCTCTGTCAAAGATCAAACTCCTTAAAGTTAGACTAGGCTATGTAGTGAATCCTAGTCAAGGATTAGGCCAGAGTCATGGTTTTCTACTAGGCAACAAAAATCTTAAAATCTTAATCTCCCCTCCCTCCTCGTAATGAATCAATAATGGCAGGCATGTCTGTCGTCGTTGTGTTTTACCTCCTCCACCCGTGGCTGTCTACTCAAGCCCAAACAACCTTCGTCTTTCCCAGACTGACGGGTTTAACCAGTAGAAACGTGTCAAACCTGTATTTGCAGGGGAACGCTGTAACGGGACCTGATCTTATAGGGATCCGCCTCACCAATCATTCAGAGTACATTACTGGCAGCGTTCTATATTCAGAAGCTGTGCATATGAAAGAACGCGGGTCCAAGAATGCAACTTTATCATTCAGCACTAGTTTCGTATGCGCCATGGACAACATTCAATAAGCGGGAATGGACTGACGTTTATAATAATGCCCAAAAAAAGACATAAGGGAAGCAAACAAGATTCATACCTTGGTTTGTTCAATTTCACAAGCATGGGACAACCTTCCAATCATCTGTTTGCAGTCGAATTCGACACGGTGAAGAACCCAGAATTCGACGTCATCAAAGACGATCACGTCGGAGTAGATCTCAACGCTCTTCATAATGTTGAATCTAAAACTGCAGGTTACTGGGCTGGTAACCAGTTCGTTCAATTGGATCTGAATGGAAGAAAGAATATTCAAGCTTGGATTGACTATGATCATCTCCAAGATCAGCTCAATGTTACCATAGCACTGGCTGGTTCTCTTCGCCCGGAAAGACCACTGATATCTAAGAAAAATGTGAGTTTTCCCAGCATTCTCGAGGAAGAAATGTATGTTGGTTTCCTGGCATCTACTGGAAAATTCGTCCAAGAACATTACCTCCTCGCCTGGAGCTTCACTACAAATGGAACGGCACCGGCCTTAAATGCATCTATTCTTCCATTCCTGAAAAACAGAGAATCCAGTTCCAGTAACCCAATATCCCCTCTAAGGGTCGGCGTAATAACAGCTTTTGCTGTTTTCCTCGTGCTCGTGGTTGCAATCGTGTGGTTTAAAAGAAAGAAAAGAAGAGACCTAATTGAAGAGTGGGAGGTGGAGTATTGGCCTCAGAGAATTAGCTACAAAGATTTAGCTATTGCAACACAAGGGTTCGGAGAGAAGCAAGTCTTAGGGTTTGGAGGTTTCGGCAAGGTTTACAAAGGAATCCTTCCTGGTAATGGCCTCCAAGTGGCTGTGAAATCTATCTTTCGAGAGACCAGTGAAGGAGTGAAGGAATTCATAGCAGAGATTTCAAGTCTTGGTCGTCTTCAGCACCGGAATCTAGTGCAAATCAGAGGGTACTGCCGGCAGGGACCAAAGTTTTTCATAGTGTATGACTTCATGCTAAATGGAAGCCTGGATAAGATGATATTTAGGCCTAGGGATCCTTCCCGAGTTCTAGGATGGGCTCAAAGGTGTGCAATTCTAAGGGACGTGGGTGCAGGATTGCTGTATCTTCATGAAGGATGGGAGCAGAAAGTGGTGCACAGAGACATCAAGTCTTCCAACGTTCTGTTGGACTCGGACCCTCATGCAAAGCTAGGGGATTTTGGGCTTGCTCGTCTATATAGGCATGATGGGAACTCCCTAACCACTCGTGTGGCCGGAACCCCTGGCTACATCGCTCCAGAATTGGTGGCCACTGGAAAGGCCAGCACCAGCACGGATGTATTCGGCTTTGGGGTTCTGATGTTGGAGGTTGCGTGTGGAAGGCGCCCTGTAGAATCTTTTCTAGATGATTCTCAAGCAATTTTGTTAGATTGGGTGAGGGAGCTGTATGCCAACAAAAGGCTAATGGATGCCGCCGATCCAAAGCTTGGTGGTGATTTTGCTAAAGATGAGATGGAGACAGTACTCAAATTGGGACTGTTCTGTTCTAATCCTCAACCAGAGGCAAGACCTGCTATGAGACAAGTAGTTCAAATACTGGACGGTGAAACCTCCCTTGCAGATTCCTCCTTATGTGTGAATCAGGCCTCATAGAGGATTCTTCAGATGCTTTCTCTTCCAAGTCCTTGGAGGTGCCCTGAAAGGAAGCTTAATTAAGAAGATTTTGTTTTAGAGTGTTAATCTCCTGCCTTTCTTCTAAGTGTTAATGCCCTGCCTTTGATACATGAAGCTTGGTGGTGATTTTGTTGAAGATGAGATGGAGACAGTACTCAAATTGGGACTTTTCTGTTCTAATCCTCAACTAGAGGCAAGACCTGCTATGAGACAAGTAGTTCAAATACTGAAGGTGAAGCCTTCCTTGCGGTTTCTGTTGTTCCTCCTCAAGTGTGAATCAGGCCCCATAGAGGAGTCTTCAGATGCTTTCTCTTCCAAGTCCTTGGAGGTGCCCTGAAAGGAAGCTTGCTTAAGAAGATTTTGTTTTAAGTGTTGATCCCCTGCCTTTGAAACATGAAGCTTGGTGGTGATTTTGTTGAAGATGAGATGGAGACATTACTCAAATTCGGACTTTTCTGTTCTAATCCTCAACCAGAGGCAAGACCATGAGACAAGTAGTTCAAATACTGGAAGGTGAAGCCTCCCTGTGGTCTCTGTTGTTCCACCTTATGCCTGAATCAGACCCCGTAGAAGAGTCTTCAGATGCTTTCTCTTCCAAGTTCTTGAGAGGAAGCTTGCTTAAGAAGATTTTGTTTAAGTGTTAATCCCCTGCCTTTGAAACATGAAGCGAGGGTCTTCTGTGTTGTCTTTACTTTTGTCGTTAGGCAACTTTCTTGCTGCAAAGAGTGTTTTCTTTAATGTAGTTCTAGTTAGTCATGAGGCTGTGTGCTCTACACTAATATATGTAGAATGTTGGATTTATTTTTCAGACTTGAATATTTTTCTTTGCATTTTATTTGCAACTTTTGTATCTGCTTTTTATAAGCATTAGAAATATTCATTTTTCTTTGATACCTGCAAATGTGCACAAGATAATGTGTGCTGAAATAATAATCCTCAAAAATATATGAGGTAAAATACCTATGTTCGTGCCCACAAGTAGTTGTCTTATGAAGGCATTTTTATATGGCTCATCTGCCATTTTCATGCCACGGAGCTTAAAAAAGTATTTAATCTTTAGGAGTGTGTCTTGGTTTCAGCATATTGATGCTCTGCTAAACAAGAAGGGGCACAAGCTGTGATGATTGTAATCTCTTTTAAGATTCTGAAACAGCCCCTGTTATTTAAACCAATAATTGAAACAGCAAAAACAGTAGAAAAAATCACCACTTACAATATATTATTCAGAGAATATACATATTAATTGCTATTACTCAGAGAATATAAATAATTATATGCAAGGTACATACAACAATCATGAAAGAAATACCATAACTCAACAATTAGCAGAGCCAAAAAATTCTAAATTGTTTTATTTTAGCTTCTTCTCATTTAAAAAACAACGAGGTAGCTGTTATACAGAGAGCTACAATCTTAAAAAGCAGAACACAGGGATCCCTTTGAAAACATTTTTAAAAAGAACAACATACTAAATTTAACTCTTATCATGTAGCTTAAGTTACATTTAATGCATTGATTAAATTGGCCAATGCATTTGGCGCTTCCAAAAATATCACTGAGAAACTGCATGCATTAAACTTGTAACAATAGTTTGGTCAAAAATAGTTGTAGTAGCAATTATCAACATATTTCTTTTTATGATAAGCAGACTCAAAAGGTGGTCTTGGAGTGTCAAAAATCGAACCTTTGTAAAGATATCTTGAGTTTTATATATCTTAATTCTACTCTTTCTTCTAAATCAAATTTCGAATGAAATGATATTTCAAATCAAAATATGATTTGTTCTACAATGATAGAAAGGATTTTGAACCAACTTAATTGCACTCATGTTGTCACAGAAAAATCACTATAGACCCACTTTGTTTCTCTCCTTTTTGAAAGCTATAATGCTTGTGTACCTACAAAAGTGACAACAATATACTATGTTCCTATACATGAAAGAGAAACTGAACTTCGCTATTTTGATCTCCATGTAACCAAACACAAACCAGGTGAAATACAACTACCAAATGTAGGCTTTTGATCGTCCAAACTAACTCTCCAATCATAATCAGTAAAGCCAAAAAGTTCAAACCTTTTAGAAGCATAATAAGGAATACTTAAATGTGTAGTACCTTTCACATAACTCAATATCCTCTTGGTTTCCTTCATATGAATTTTGGATGGCTTAATCTATACCTTGAAACAAGAGAATTCAAATAAGAAATTTATGGTCTTATAAGAGTTAGAAAAATCAAACTTCCAGCAATAATTTTGTAAGTTGTTTCATCAACTATTTTAGCAGCATCTTCTCTACATAACCCAACTCCATGAGTAGTTGGAATGACCATTTTTTAAAAATCAACCTTAAATCCAATTTCTTTAACATTATTTTTGCATGCTTTATTTGACAAATAAAAATTCAATCCTCACTTTGATGAACCTCCAGTCCTAGAAAGCATTGCATGAGACATAAATCTTTCTTTTCAAATTCATTCATCATAGGAACTTTGAATTCATCCTTCATCTTAAAACTACTACCCATATACAACAAATCATCAACATACAAACTTACAATAAGGATATCATTACCTCCTTCCTTATATTCAATAGTAGACACACTCTTGCTTCTCTTGAAGTCATTATACTAAAACTATTCATCAATCCTAGCATACCATCTCTTGGTGCTTGCTTGAGGCCATACAAAGCCTTCTTTAGCTTTTATACTTGGTGTTCTTTACCTTTCACTTCAAAACCTTGTGGTTGTTGGACATAGACTTCCCCTTCTAAGTACCTATTTAAGAAGGTGATTTTCACATCCATGTGATGTATGGCTCCATCTCTTTTGAGTTGTCAGTGAAACCATCATTCTAATGGTATGCTTATCTTTCTATTGGTACAAATGTCTCTGCATAATCTATTCCATACCATTTTTTGAGGTCTTTTACAATGAACTATGGCTTGCATCTTTCAACACTCCTATCATTGTTGTACTTAGTCTTGTAAATCCACTTAGTACCAATCCTTTTCTTCTCATGTAGAATCTTTGTAAGCTCCCAAGTATCATTCCTATTAATAGAACCTATATCTTCTTGCATTGCTTACACCTAAACCTCATTAGTACATACATATTCAAAACATGATGATCCAAAATTAACTTGTGAAATTAAAGTAAAATTCATTATATCATCTCTTAGATCATCTTCATGTGCTTGACTTGTACTCCAACAAATGTCACTTGAACTTCTTATCTTTCTTGTAGAACTTGGAATTGAAGTTAAAATTGCACTAGAATTCAAAGGGGTTCTACTTTGTGGACTTGTAATGCTAGGAACTAAAGTATTTGTGGGCTCCTCAATAACAATATCAACATTAATACCATTATTAAAAATAGATTTTGACTTCTCAACATGGCTTTTCTAATGTACATAAATTCTTCCTTCATAAAAAATCACATCTCAAGTGACACAAAAATACTATTAGTAAGAGGACTATGCCACATAAACTCTCCCTTCATCAAAAAATCACATCTCTTGACACAAAAATACTATTAGTAAGAGGATTATACCACATAAACTCTCCCTTCATAAAAAAAATGCCTATTGACACAACAATACTATTAGTGAGAGGATTATAGTATCTATAGTCCTTACTTTGTTCATTGTACCAAACAAAATTGTATGGTTAAGTTTTTGGATCTAAATTTTATCTTTTGATCAACTACATGAACATAGGCTAAACAACCAAAAACTTTGAAATGATTAAGATTATTACTTCTCCCATACTAGGCTTCATAATAAATCATGTCAAGTGCACTAGTGGGACTTTGTTTGAGAATATACATTACTATAGAAATAAGCCTAAAAAGAATTGTTCAATCCATTGGTTTGTAACATACTCCTTACCATTTTCACCACTATATTATTCTCCCTTTTAATGATATCATTTTTTTGAGGTGTGTAAGCAATGGTGAGTTGTATTTTGATGCCACTAATATCACAATAATTCATAAAATCTCTTCAACAAAATTCTCCTCCATGAATTGTCCTTAAGAACTTTATTTTGTCATCATTTTCATTTCCAATGGGGGCTTTAAACTTGTTGAATATATTAAAGGCTTGAGTATTTTGGTCTTCAAAAAATAAAACAAACACTTTCATGAATAATCATCAATAATAGTAATGAAATGTGATGACTTACCCAGAAAAAAAGTGCATAGTATCATAAATATCAAAATGAACTAGCTAAAGTGGATAATGGATGCTCCATGTGCATTGCCTTTCAAAAATTTCTATTTTTCATGTTCTCCTCTAAAATATCCTTCACAAATTCACCTATTCTCTTCAATCTTAGGTAAATCATAAACTAATTCTTTTGATGCTAGTTTCTTCAAACTATGAAAATTCAAGTGTCTATACCTAAGATGTCACAACTAACTTTTGTCATCATATGTCATATTGAAAAGATTACAGCTATGTTCTCCAAACATAAATGAGAGCATCCTATTCTTTGAGATATGCACATTCATAAGATCCATATTTCTTTGATTCTAATAATAGACTATATATTGTTTGTTTTCAAATGCCACTTTATAATTATTTTCATATAATTATACAAAATTCAATAAATTAGCTTTTAATTATAAATTGTAATAAATATCATTAACACTTTTTATGTCTTCTTCAGAATGCACTTTCATAGCTCCTTTTGTAAGAACCTCTAAGGATTTATCTTCATTGAACTTAATCTTGGATATGAAACTTTGATCCATTGTAGAAAAATCTCAGTATTTCCTAACATGTGATTAGAACAACATAAATCTAAATACCAAACCTCTTTAGAACTTTTTTTGACTGTCATAAGATAAAAATAAATTACTTAAAGAAGCCTCTTCATCCTAGTGAGAATAATTAACACTTATGTTGTTATTAATTGCTTTTAATATACATTCCCTTTAAAAGAAATAATACCTATTATAATGATAATAGTAGATATTTCTCTTATCAAAATCTCACTCTACCTCTTCCTCTTGTGCCAAGACTGTTTCTAGATATATTTCTTCTTGAATAAATCTAGTTCCTATCCTTTTCTTCTCCTTGGTTTCTTTTAGTATTGGTACCTTCATTCTTTGTGATCTAATGTTTACAGGTAAAAGATAGAATTCTCACCACTTTCTCCAAATGTATCTCTAAGTCTTTCTTCATGAGGCATAATATATCCAACTAAGTGACCAAAGTTGAGAGTAGTCAAAGTCTTTACTTTCTACAATGATTATGCATTATGTATGTAAGCTGCATATGATTGAATAAGAACCTTATTTTCTTTATGATTCCACAAATTGGTATCAGAGCCTTGTATTGTTGTTCGTTCCCATTCCATTATGCCTAATATTGAAACTCAAATCTAGGATACATATTCTCGTGTTTATTGCTCATCTGGTTTTGCCCTCTTTGTCAAAATAGTATGCATTGTTGTTGTCATAGTCTTTGTTGTGATTTGGATCCTTGAAAGGACTTTGCTTCACTAAGTTCTGTTAGACATTTGCTGGAGAAATTGTTTCTAAAAGCAAGTAGTGATTGCGAGTAGCTGTGGACCCGCAGTAAGACCGTAAATCTCCTGTTGAAGCCGAAGGATAGGCGTGTTGTGGAGTGAGCAGTAAGACAGAAAACGTAGCAGTAAAAGGATAAGCAAATGCAAGTAAGTTCTATTTCTCCATCATGGCTAGTCAGCGCTCTATGAATGCAAGTGGTTCTCTTTCTTCGGTTATTCATAATCATTTCCAAGATAAAGAAGAACTTGTAGATGAAAGTGGCAATTTTAAATTTCCAGATGTTAAGATCTCTGATCTATATCCTAAAAAAGGCATAAAGGCAAAAATGATGAACTCTGTGAGACAATCTGAAATAAATCTTAGGGTTTCTGGTGTTGGCATTTGTCCAGTCTATCTGCCATTTTTACTTCCTGGCGATATTAAGAGATGGAAAGAAAAAGGTTTCTTCCATGTGCATTTTTCTTTGGTCGATATTATTTTGCATCCTCATTTTAATTATGACATAGGTGCTGAATACTTTGCTACTCTCATAGACACACGATGTAGGATCTGGGATCAAGCAGTTGTTGGACAATTTAGAGGTCGTCTTGTTAAATATTCTGATAACACTAAAGGTGGAGATGCCCGTATGTCTGTGCGACCTAATTTTACTATCAATCTTGATGACAAATATGTCCAGTCTGCATTTTGTCTCCTTTTACAAGTTAAAGGAGTTGTTTTACAACCAGATTCTATGTATGCTACTGTAGGTGGTAGGTGTGTATATAGGTTATTAAATACTATTTTTCCTCCTTCCAAATTCCAGCCGGGGTAAGTTATACAGAAGCAAATACCAATGTTGATGACTTTGGTAGACATATTGATGCAATTGGGTTTGATATAGGTTTCCCTGTGATTGAAAAACTGATTAATCATTCTCAACCCAAGTTCCAAGATCTTCCAACCCCTGGTTCCGGTTTGTTCTCTGAAAGACCAAGAACTCAGAGTAGAAGGCTTGCTAGTATTGACCTTCAGGCTTTACCTGATGAAACTTTATTTACCCAACCTGAAGCCTCTACTAGTGACAGACCTAGCATGTCTATGCGCTCTTATTCCATGTCACGCAATTTTCCAAGCACATCCAACAAGCCATATATTGACTATAATCCTGAAGAGTCAATTGGTCCTAGCCAATTTCCGTTGTATAAACAACCATCTGTTAATCCATATCCTTCTCAAGCATCCCTAGCAACACTCTCTGATCTAAGTAGTAATCCTGAGCTTATGGATAGATTAGCTCGACAAGTCAGTCAGAAGCTTGCTCTGACTCCAAAAAATGTGCAACAACAAGATCAGAAAGGCAAAGGTATAAAGCTAACAAAAATGGGAGAAAAAGGTTGTATGATGAAAGAAAAGTTACCCAAGTCCAAACTCCCGAGAGCTGGCTCTGAGAAAAAGAACAAATATAAGATGGAATTTAATAATCAGGAACAGGAGATAATCAGTTATGAACCAGGTAGATGGTCTACTCCTAAGACTTTCATAGTTATTAATCCTGATAGGAAATTGTGGGGAAAATATGAAGCTCGACTTCACACAGAGTTGGGAAAAAAGCAGAAGAACTCTGAAGCCCAACGTAATTGGATGGCTCAATGGATGATTTCTACCCAAGATAACATCGATGACATGGCTGTAGATATTAGATTTTCTGCTGATCAAACTTTAGAATCTGTAAATAAGGTCGAGATAGTTTCTGAAGATCAACAAAAGCATTATTCTATTTTGAAAAATGTTGAGCACTACTGTGGAACTCTGTCTAATGATATTACCAGTGTTAACTATGATGTTACTCAAGTACATAATAGTGTCAAAACTATTATCAACACACAACAACATCAAGATAATTACCTGACACATATTTATGATAATCAACAAACAAATGAAAGTTCTAGAAAGATTGCTGATATTGAAAATAAGAATCTATTAGATTCAGTGGCTAAAAAATTAGAAAAGGTCAGGATGTACACAAAGAAAATCAGAATAACACAAATTGGTAAAGATAGTTTTGATGAAGAAGGCAGAGATAAGAAAGGCAAGATAGTAGACCCTCCCAAACCCAAGAAGGTTTTAATTCAAAGAAGAAAACCTCTTCACAGTGCGGAAGATAAAGCCTCAACTTCTAGAAGACCTTCTCATAAACCAACTCCACATGTTCCCATGCCAAAAGTTAAGGAACATACTTTAGCCAATAAAGAAGAACCCTTGAAAGATTGGCTTGCAGAATTGGGAGTAGAACAAGAACAAGAAGAACCGGTTTACTTGGTTGAACCTGGTTATGCGAACAAAGAGCCTGATGTTGCATCTTCAGATGTAGATACTTTAAGCTTTTCTGATACTTTTAGTGACACTAATTCCTCTGTACATACTGATTATGAGGAAATGGCTCTAGATTTTTCTGATTATAAGCAATTAGAAGACAAAGAACCATGGGAATCTTTGAAAAAGCTAACCATGGATATTGAAATGCAAGAACCAGTTACAGAGAATCTCAAGCCTGAACAGATGCGACCTTATGCATCTAGTGGTTATATTTTGAATATTGATAAACTGGTTAACCCATATGAAGCCATTTGTACATGGACAGATAGACTAGAAAATCTATTTGAAAGAAGTGGCTCATGGACAGAACCTGCCAAGGTTCTTTATGCTGTCAGGCTCATGTTTGGTAAATTAAGAAATTGGTGGAATAATCTACCAGACCAAGGCCCAATGCCTAAGAATATTCCTGCTCAATCAACAGATCCAATCTTGGTGGATCCAAAGAATTTAGGAAAAGATGATATCTTCTAAGCTAGTTTTGATAAATTTAAATGGTTATTGATAGATCTTTTCTGTGATGATATTTCTAATCAAGCCCTTGAAGCTAATAAGATTCTGCAATCAATGAAGCTCAAGAATTTAGCTAAGTTTGATGAGTATAATTGCATGTTTGAATCTTACATGGTTGCTGCTAATAAAATGCATGATTTAACCACAAAACAGTATTATTTGAATTCTCTTCCCTATGGTTTAGGTGCATGGGCACAAGATTATCTCATCAGAAAAGAACATAAGCAGCTTGATGATGTTAGTTTTCCTACAATCAAAAGATTGATTAGATATAAGTTGGAAAAACAATGTTTGTTGGGTGCTCTTCAACTCAACAAGGAAGAATATAATTATACTTGTAATCTCAAAGAATTTTGTGATCTTCCTCCTATTAATCAGCTGAAAGATTTCCAGCAGTTGAAACAGTTTAAAAGAAGAAGTTGTGGCAGGAAGTGCAAATGTAAAAGGTGTTCTCGCTCTAGCTACCATGAAGGTGAATATACTTTCAGAAGAAGCAAGCATGGTAGGTATAAATCCAAGAAGAAATATAGGGCAGTCCCCTATAAGAAAATAAACTCTCATAAAACTCCTCCATATTTGTTAAGGAAAAGACATAACACAGCCCCAAAAGGAATCAAATGCTTTATCTGTAAAGGGCCTCATTATGCTACTAACTGTCCTAAAAAGTTAAATCCTGGTACAAAAATATATGCAATGTTCGAACAAGATAATCCAG
Source organism: Sequoia sempervirens (assembly GCA_007258455.2). Lineage (NCBI taxonomy): Eukaryota > Viridiplantae > Streptophyta > Pinopsida > Cupressales > Cupressaceae > Sequoia > Sequoia sempervirens. The sequence continues at coordinate 665,923,237 of VDFB02193867.1, forward strand.
GATGGGAAGTAGTTGATAGCAGTAGCATAAATGAATTACAAGATTTATATGAATTAGTAGGAGTTGTTCCTAATTCCAGTTTTATGCTAAGATTTAAAGATGTTAAGGATCGTTACCACCAAATGAAAAATCTGTCTGATACTAGTTCAAATAGTTCAGATCCAGATGAGGATTTTTTAACCTCACTCTTGAAGAATACCTTGCAAGATCTGAAAGTTCAGATTCAGATTGAAAAATCCAAAGATCCTTATAAGATGGCAGGAACAAAAGAAGAACGCAAGAAAGTTGTTCATCAGCATTTGACTAAGCTGAAGACTTTAGAGTCAGATAAAGCCGAAGTAGAAAAATAGCTTAAAGTTCAGAGAAAACCCTCCAAAAGGGATGAAAAAGACACTGACCATGGATACAAGATTCCTCCATGGCAGCGAAAAGGAAAAGAGAAAGAAAAATCTTCTTCCAAATCTAAATATTCTGATGCTGACCCTGATATTATTGCAATCTTTAAGAAATTTGATCTTCTAATGAATGATGTGGCAGATCTTAAACAATTGTTGAAGACTCAACACAAAGAAATAAGAAATCTCGCTGCAGAGGTGGGAGAAATTAAAGATATCCTATTTAAAGTAGAACAGCAAGCTGAGCAGAAATCTGGTTCTGAAGACCAATCAGCAGAAGACTCAGAAGGCAGCAGCACAAGCAATAGTTTGATAGAAAAAACAAATGAAAAATCTTGTTCTCTCTTGCTTGCAAACAATGGCAACTATATCCGGATAAATTTTTGTTTCCCTGGATATAAGAAAATTCCTCTTGATGCATTTGTGGATACAGTTTCTTCACGCTCATTAGCAAAAACTAATGCTATTCCTCCTCAGTTTTGGAAAGAAAGACCTGATCTTCCACATAGCTATGCTATCAATGGTGAAAGGATTCAGATGGGCAGGTATGCACAGGATGTTCATATAGAAATAATGGGTAAAACATTTATCACTGACTTCATTGAACATAATGATTTAGAAGATGATGTTTTATTGGGATTTCTGTTTCTTACAAAATATGAGCCTCTCCAATTTTGGAAGCATAAAATTGCCTTAAGACATGAAGACAGCCAAGTTGAAATTCCTGCTTTAAAAATTGTGAATCACAAGTTTGAACATAGTGGGAAAAAGAAGCAGAAAGAATCAGTGAAAGAAGCTATAGAAAAAACTCTTGATGTCTTTAATGAAATTAGACAAAGATTTGAAAAGGATTGCTACAGTTTGAACCCATTACAATTCTGGTCCCAGGATCATGAAGAATGTGAGATTCAGATACGGCTAGAATGTACATCTGTTATCCCTCATGAACCTGCTTATTTGATGAGTCCTAAAGAAGTGCAAGAAATGGATGAGCAGTTACAGGAATTACTCAGTGGACATTTCATTCGTCCCAGCAAAAGTCCATTTGCATGCCCTGCTTTCCTTGTGAACAAAAGAGCAGAACAAATAAGAGGTAAAAAGAGATTGTGCATTAATTATAAGCCTCTGAATGATATAATCCTTCCTTTCAATTATCCCATACCATTTAGCTCTGATCTAATCAGAAGAGCTGCAAATAAAAAGGTATTTTCAAAGTTTGACTGCAAATCTGGTTTCTGGCAAATCAAAGTAAAGGAATCTGATAAGTATAAAACAACATTTTCAGTTCCTCAAGGATTATATGAATGGAATGCCATGTCGTTTGGTTTATGTACAGCTCCTGCATATTTTCAAAGACACATGGACTAGGCACTTAGACATTTGAAAGATTTTTGTGCTGTTTATATAGATGATATTCTTATTTTTTCAGATTCAGTTACTGACCATTTACAACATCTAGAAGAACTTTATGCAGCCATTAAACAACATGGGATATGCCTTACAGCCAAAAAGATGGTGATTGGTCAAAGTTAGATTGATTTCCTTGGTTTACATCTGAATAATGGTCAAGTGCAACTTCAGCCCCATATTTTGCAAAGAATCCAAGAATTTCCTAATATACTCCAAGATAAAAAGCAAATTCAGAGATTTTTGGGTTGTCTGAATTACACTTCTCCTTTTTACAAAGGATTAGCTGAAGATCGCCGAGCTATCCAGTCTCATCTTAAAGAAGGAAATGAAGGATGGTCCCTTGAAGCTACAGAGGCAGTTCAGAGGATTAAGGATAAATGTCAATATTTGCCATCCCTACAAAATCCTGTTCTGGATTTACCTCTCTTTCTATATACTGATGCATCTGATAATACTTGGTCTGCTATTTTAATACAGGAAGAAGAAAATGGAAAGAAGGATATCTGCAGTTATCGCTCTAGAACGTTTTCAGATTCTGAAAGCAGATATCACATTTATGAAAAAGAAATACTGGCAGTAAAAAAGGGTCTAGAGAAGTTCAAAATATTCCTCAAGCTAATACATTTCACAGTTCGAACAGACAGTCAAGCCATGAGAAGCCTGCTAAAAAAGAAGCCTAATAAGGATATTGCTCAAGGAAAAATAGCTAGGTGGTATTTTGAATTTCTCAGTTATGATTTTGATATTGAATGGATTAAAGGAGAGAATAATCCACTAGCTGATGCTCTGACCAGAGAACTTGCAGGATCAATATATACTGATCTTGAGTTTAATCCTCTTGATTGGTACAGACCTGATGGTATCGCCATGTATATGGTAAACTATGGTAATGGTAATATGATTACTTTGCCTACTCTTCCCAAGGAGATAGTAATTACTTTGTTGGAATCTTATTTTCTGAATAAATGGCTTCGTAATATGCAAAATTTGATTCATTATCATCATCATCAAGGATTAGTTGATCCAGATGAAGACGAGGATTTTAAAACAACTTTTGGCTTGGAAAGTGCTCCAATTAAATTCTGGTGTGGAAATAATTCTATTCATATCCGCATTAAAGGATTATTTGGCATAAATTGGTCAAAACAGAACAAGATGAATCTGTTGAAAGGATTAAAATTCAGTTTTATCACCCGAATCAGTTTTGATCAAGACACTGTTGAAGAATATGCTGATATTGTTGGAGCTCGATTTAATCTTGACATGCAAGAATTTCTGGATTTGTTATATCCACAATTACACAGCACCATGCATGAGTGTATGTGCCAATATTTGGTGCATTATCCAAGAACAGGTTATCGCTTCCCTAGAATTGAATTGTATCCTCTAGAAGCCAGATGGAAGCCAGAAGTCAAGATTCAAAATATGGAAATCTGCCTAAAACCAGCACTCCTTGCAAAGAGAATTTAATTAGATCTCGCTTACTCTCAGGACTACGTGGTTCAAATTGATTATGCATTTAACCCCCGACCTGAAGATTGGATTCAAGTATACCATGATTTACCAGATGAATTATTAGATTCGATACCATTTTGATGGCTAGCACATGGGCTTGTCTGTGTCGTGACGTCACCCACGTTAAGATGTGACAATAGGATGCAACCCTGTCTGAAAAAGCAAGATCCTTGTAGCCACTTACGGGTATTAAGTGGGCCCTTCTCACTCACGGGTGTCCTAAAAGTGATTCTCTTTGTCTTCCACTATGTTAGTGTTTACGACAGACTGCTTAACTGTCTTCTCCATAGTGCGGTAGGTTAGTAGGATGCATGTCACTAAAGTATGGACGGATTCCAAATTTATTGTAATATGCCATGAGGTTACAAGCTCAGCCTCTCCTTTAAATTGTTGAGGACGCCTCATTGTTGGCATCGGTGGTTTAAGATTGGAGTCTAGTCTTAAGAAAAAGTCCTTAGTTTTCATATCAGACTTATGCTCTCTCCTACACTTCGTGCGATCTGGATGATCAGAATCTAAATGCATTATGTATGTAAGCTGCATATGATTGAATAAGAACCTTATTTTCTTTATGATTCCACTAAGGACTTTTTCTTAAGACTAGACTCCAATCCTAAACCACCGATGCCAACAATGAGGCGTCCTCAAAAATTTAAAGGAGAGGCTGAGCTTGTAACCTCATGGCATATTACAATAAATTTGGAATCTATCCATACTTTAGTGACATGCGTCCTACTAACCTACCGCACTATGGAGAAGACAGCTGTTAAGTAGTCTGCCGTAAACACTAACATAGTGGAAGACAAAGAGAATCACTTTTAGGACACCCGTGAGTGAGAAGGGCCCACTTAATACCCGTAACTGGCTACAGGGATCTTGCTTTTTCAGATAGGGTTGCATCCTGTTGTCACATCTTAACGTGGGTGATGTCACGACACAGACAAGCCCATGTGCTAGCCATCAAAATGGTATCAAATCTAATAATTCATCTAGTAAATCATGGTATACTTGAACCCAATCTTCAGGTCGGGGGTTAAATGCATAATCAATTTGAACCACGTAGTCCTGAGAGTAAGCGAGATTTAATTCAATTCTCTTTGCAAGGAGTGTTGGTTTTAGGCAGATTTCCATATTTTGAATCTTGACTTCTGGCTTCCACCTGGCTTCTAGAGGATACAATTCAATTCTAGGGAAGCGATAACCTGTTCTTGGATAATGCACCAAATATTGGCACATACACTCATGCATGGTGCTGTGTAATTGTGGATATAACAAATTCAGAAATTCTTGCATGTCAGGATTAAATCGAGCTCCAACAATATCAGCATATTCTTCAACAATGTCTTGATCAAAACTGATTCAGGTGATAAAACCAAATTTTAATCCTTTCAATAGATTCATCTTGTTCTGTTTTGACCAATTCATGCCAAATAATCCTTTAATGCAGATATGAATAGAATTATTTCCACACCAGAATTTAATTGGAGCACTTTCCAAGCCAAAAGTTGCTTTAAAATCCTCTTCTTCATCTGGATCAACTAATCCTTGATGATGATGATAATGAATCAAATTTTGCATATTACGAAGCCATTTATTCATAAAATAAGATTCTAGCAAAGTAATTACTATCTCCTTGGGAAGAGTAGGCAAAGTAATCATATTACCATTACCATAGTTTACCATATACATGGCGATACCATCAGGTCTGTACCAATCAAGAGGATTAAACTCAACATCAGTATATATTGATCCTGCAAGTTCTCTAGTCAGAGCATCAGCTAGTGGATTATTCTCTCCTTTAATCCATTCAATATCAAAATCATAACTGAGAAATTCAAAATACCACCTAGCTATTCTACCTTGAGCAATATCCTTATTAGGCTTCTTTTTTAGCAGGCTTCTCATGGCTTGATTGTCTGTTCGAACTGTGAAATGTACTGGCTTGAGGAATATTTTGAACTTTTGTAGACCCTTTTTTACCGCCAGTATTTCTTTTTCATAAATGTGATATCTGCTTTTAGAATCTGAAAACGTTCCAGAGCAATAACCGCAGATATCCTTCTTTCCATTTTCTTCTTCCTGTATTAAAATAGCAGACCAAGTATTATCAGATGCATCAGTATATAGAAAGAGAGGTAAATCCATAACAGGATTTTGTAGGGATGGAAAATATTGACATTTATCCTTAATCCTCTGAACTGCCTCTGTAGCTTCAAGGGACCATCCTTCATTTCCTTCTTTAAGATGAGACTGGATAGCTCGGCGATCTTCAGCTAATCCTTTGTAAAAAGGAGAAATGTAATTCAGACAACCCAAAAATCTCTGAATTTGCTTTTTATCTTGGAGTATATCAGGAAATTCTTGGATTCTTTGCAAAATATGGGGCTGAAGTTGCACTTGACCATTATTCAGATGTAAACCAAGGAAATCAATCTGACTTTGACCAATCACCATCTTTTTGGCTGTAAGGCATATCCCATGTTGTTTAATGGTTGCATAAAGTTCTAGATGCTGTAAATGGTCAGTAACTGAATCTGAAAAAATAAGAATATCATCTATATAAACAGCACATAAATCTTTCAAATGTCTAAGTGCCTGGTCCATGCGTCTTTGAAAATATGCAGGAGCTGTACATAAACCAAACGGCATGACATTCCATTCATATAATCCTTGAGGAACTGAAAATGTTATTTTATACCTGTCAGATTCCTTTACTTTGATTTGCCACAAACCAGATTTGAAGTCGAACTTTGAAAATATGCAGGAGCTGTACATAAGCCAAACGACATGACATTCCATTCATATAATCCTTGAGGAACTGAAAATGTTGTTTTATACCTATCAGATTCCTTTACTTTGATTTGCCAGAAACCAGATTTGAAGTCGAACTTTGAAAATACCTTTTTATTTGCAACTCTTCTGATTAGATCAGAGCTAAATGGTATGGGATAATTGAAAGGAAGGATTATATCATTCAGAGGCTTATAATTAATGCATAATCTCTTTTTACCTCTTATTTGTTCTGCTCTTTTGTTCATAAGGAAAGCAGGGCATGCAAATGGACTTTTGCTGGGACGAATGAAATGTCCACTGAGTAATTCCTGTAACTGCTCATCCATTTCTTTCACTTCTTTAGGACTCATCAAATAAGTAGGTTCATGAGGGATAACAGATGTACATTCTGGTCGTATCTGAATCTCACATTCTTCATGATCCTGGGACCAGAATTGTAATGGGTTCAAACTACAGCAATCCTTTTCAAATCTTTGTCTAGTTTCATTAAAGACATCAAGAGTTTTTTCTGCAGCTTCTTTCACTGATTCTTTCTGCTTCTTTTTCCCACTATGTTCAAACTTGTGATTCATAATTTTTAAAGCAGGAATTTCAACTTGGCCGTTTTCATGTCTTAAGGCAATTTTATGCTTCCAAAATTGGAGAGGCTCATATTTTGTAAGAAACAGAAATCCCAATAAAACATCATCTTCTAAATCATTATATTCAATGAAGTCAGTGATAAATGTTTTACCCATTATTTCTATATGAACATCCTGTGCATACCTACCCATCTGAATCCTTTCACCATTGATAGCATAGCTGTGTGGAAGATCAGGTCTTTCTTTCCAAAAATGAGGAGGAATAGCATTAGTTTTTGCTAATGAGCGTGAAGAACCTATATCCACAAATGCATCAAGAGGAATTTTCTTATATCCAGGGAAACAAAAATTTATCCAGATATAGTTGTCATTGTTTGCAAGCAAGAGAGAACAAGATTTTTCATTTGTTTTTTCTATCAAACTATTGCTTGTGCTGTTGCCTTATGAGTCTTCTGCTGATTGGTCTTCAGAACCATATTTCTGCTCAGCTTGCTGTTATGCTTTAAATAGGATATCTTTAATTTCTCCCACCTCTATAGCAAGATTTCTTATTTCTTTGTGCTGAGTCTTCAACAATCGTTTAAGTTCTACCACATCATTCATTAGAAGATCAAATTTCTTAAAGATTGCAATAATATCAGGGTCAGCATCAGAATATTTAGATTTGGAAGAAGATTTTTCTTTCTCTTTTCCTTTTCGCTGCCATGGAGGAATATTGTATCCATGGTCAGTGTCTTTTTCATCCCTTTTGGAGGGTTTTCTCTGAACTTTAAGCTATTTTTCTACTTCGGCTTTATCTGACTCTAAAGTCTTCAGCTTAGTCAAATGCTGATGAACAGCTTTCTTGCGTTCTTCTTTTGTTCCTGCCATCTTATAAGGATCTTTGGATTTTTCAATCTGAATCTGAACTTTTAGATCTTACAAGGTATTCTTCAAGAGTGAGGTTAAAAAATCCTCATATGGATTTGAACTGTCTGAACTAGTATTAGACAGATTTTTCATTTGGCGGTAACGATCCTTAACATCTTTAAATCTTAGCATAAAACTGGAATCAGGAACAACTTCTACTAATTCATATAAATCTTGTAATTAATTTATGCTACTGCTATCAACTACTTCCCATCCTGGATTATCTTGTTCAAACATCACATATATTTTTGTACCAGGATTTAACTTTTTAGGACAGTTAGTAGCATAATGAGGCCCTTTACAGATAAAGCATTTGATTCCTTTTGGGGCCGTGTTATGTCTTTTCCTTAACAAATATGGAGGAGTTTTATGAGAGTTTCTTTTCTTATAGGGGACTGCCCTATATTTCTTCTTGGATTTATACCTACCATGCTTGCTTCTTCTGAAAGTATATTCACCTTCATGGTAGCTGGAGCGAGAACACCTTTTACATTTGCACTTCCTGCCACAACTTCTTCTTTTAAACTGTTTCAACTGCTGGAAATCTTTCAACTGATTAATAGGAGGAAGATCACAAAATTCTTTGAGATTACAAGTATAATTATATTTTCCCTTGTTGAGTTGAAGAGCACCCAACAAACATTGTTTTTCCAGCTTATATCTAATCAATCTTTTAATTGTAGGAAAACTAACATCATCAAGCTCCTTATGTTCTTTTCTGATGAGACAATCTTGTGCCCATGCACCTAAACCACAGGGAAGAGAATTCAAATAATACTGTTTTGTGGTTAAATCATGCATTTTATTAGCAGCAACCATGTAAGATTCAAACATGCAATTATACTCATCAAACTTAGCTAAATTCTTGAGCTTCATTAATTGCAGAATCTTATTAGCTTCAAGGGCTTGATTAGAAATATCATCACAGAAAAGATATGTCAATAACCATTTAAATTCATCAAAACCAGCTTGGAAGATATCATCTTTTCCTAAATTCTTTGGATCCACCAAGATTGGATCCGTTGATTAAGCAGGAATATTCTTAGGCATTGGGCCTTGGTCTGGTAGATTATTCCACCAGTTTCTTAATTTACCAGACATGAGTCTGACAGCATAAAGAACCTTGGCAGGTTCTGTCCATGAGCCACTTCTTTCAAATAGATTTTCTAGTGTATATGTCCATGTACAAATGGCTTCATATGGGTTAACCAGTTTATCACTATTCAAAATATAACCACTAGATGCATAAGGTCGCATCTGTTCAGGCTTGAGATTCTCTGTAATTGGTTCTTGCATTTCAATATCCATGGTTAGCTTTTTCAAAGATTCCCATGGTTCTTTGTCTTCTAATTGCTTATAATCAGAAAAATTTAGAGCCATTTCCTCATAATCAGTATGTACAGAGGAATTAGAGTCACTAAAAGTATTAGAAAATCTTAAAGTATCTACATCTGAAGATGCAACATCAGGCTCTTTGTTCGCATAACCAGGTTCAACCAAGTAAACCGGTTCTTCTTGTTCTTGTTCTACTCCCAATTCTGCAAGCCAATCTTTCAAGGGTTCTTCTTTATTGGCTAAAGTATGTTCCTTAACTTTTGGCATGGGAACATGTGGAGTTGGTTTATGAGAAGGTCTTCTAGAAGTTGAGGCTTTATCTTCCGCATTGTGAAGAGGTTTTCTTCTTTGAATTAAAACCTTCTTGGGTTTGGGAGGTTCTACTGTCTTGCCTTGCTTATCTCTACTTCTTCGTCAGAACTATCTTTACCAATTTGTGTTATTCTGATTTTCTTTGTGTACATCCTGACCTTTTCTATTTTTTTAGCCACTGAATCTAATAGATTCTTATTTTCAATATCAGCAATCTTTCTAGAACTTTCATTTGTTTGCTGATTATCATAAATATGTGTCAGGTAATTATCTTGATGTTGTTGTGTGTTGATAATAGTTTTGACACTGTTATGTACTTGAGTAACATCATAGTTAACACTGGTAATATCATTAGACAGAGTTCCATAGTAGTGCTCAACATTTTTCAAAACAGAATAATGCTTTTGTTGATCTTTAGAAATTATCTCGATCTTATTTACAGATTCTAAAGTTTGATCAGTAGAAAATCTAATATCTACAGCCATGTCATCGATGTTATCTTGGGTAGAAATCATCCACTGAGCCATCCAATTATGTTGGGCTTCAGAGTTCTTCTGCTTTTTTCCCAACTCTGTGTGAAGTCTAGCTTCATATTTTCCCCACAATTTCCTATCAGGATTAATAACTGTGAAAGTCTTAGGAGTAGGCCATCTGCCTAGTTCATAACTGATTATCTCCTGTTCCTGATTATTAAATTCCATCTTATATTTGTTCTTTTTCTCAGAGCCAGCTTTCGGGAGTTTGGACTTGGGTAACTTTTCTTTCATCATACAACCTTTTTCTCCCATTTTTGTGAGCTTTATACCTTTTCCTTTCTGATCTTGTTGTTGCTCATTTTTTGGAGTCAGAGGAAGCTTCTGACTGACTTGTCGAGCTAATCTATCCATAAGCTCAGGATTACTACTTAGATCAGAGTGTGTTGCTAGGGATGCTCAAGAAGGATATGGATTAACAGATGGTTGTTTATACAAGGGAAATTGGCTAGGACCAATTGACTCTTTAGGATAATAGTCAATATATGGCTTGTTGGATGTGCTTGGAAAATTGTGTGACATGGAATAAGAGCGCATAGACATGCTAGGTCTGTCACTAGTAGAGGCTTTAGGTTGGGTAAATAAAGTTTCATCAGGTAAAGCCTGAAGGTCAATACTAGCAAGCCTTCTACTCTGAGTTCTTGGTCTTTCAGAGAACAAACTGGAACCAGGGGTTGGAAGATCTTGGAACTTGGGTTGAGAATGATTAATCAATTTTTCAATCACAGGGAAACCTATATCAAACCCAGTTGCATCAATATGTCTACCAAAGTCATCAACATTGGTATTTGCTTCTGTATAACTTACCCCAGCTGGAAATTTGGAAGGAGGAAAAATAGTATTTAATAACCTATATACACACCTACCACCTACAGTAGCATACATAGAATCTGGTTGTAAAACAACTCCTTTAACTTGTAAAAGGAGAAAAAATGCAGACTGGACATATTTGTCATCAAGATTGATAGTAAAATTAGGTCGCACAGACATACGAGCATTTCCACCTTTAGTGTTATCAGAAGATTTAACAAGATGACCTCTAAATTGTCCAACAATTGCTTGATCCCAGATCCTACATCGGGTGTCATGAGAGTAGCAAAGTATTCAGCACCTATCTCATAATTAAAATGAGGATGCAAAATAATATCGACCAAAGAAAAATGCACATGGAAGAAACCTTTTTCCTTCCATCTCTTAATATCGCCAGGAAGTAAAAATGGCAGATAGACTGGAGAAATGCCAACACCAGAAACCCTAAGATTTATTTCAGATTGTCTCACAGAGTTCATCATTTTTTCCTTTATGCCTTTTTCAGGATATAGATCAGAGATCTTAACATATGGAAATTTAAAATTGCCACTTTCATCTACAAGTTCTTCTTTATCTTGGAAATGATTATGAATAACCGAAGAAAGAGAACCACTTGCATTCATAGAGCGCTGACTAGCCATGATGGAGAAATAGAACTTACTTGTGTTTGCTTATCCTTTTATTGCTACGTTTTCTGTCTTACTGCTCACTCCACAACACGCCTGTCCTTCGGCTTCAACATGAGATTTATGGTCTTACTGCGGATCCACAACTACTCGCGATCGCTACTTGCTTTTAGAAACAATTTCTCCAGCAAATGTCTAGTAGAACTTAGTGAAGCAAAGTCCTTTCAAGGATCCAAGTCATAAGATAAAAATAAATTACTTAAAGAAGCCTCTTCATCCTAATAAGAATAATTATCACTTATGTTATTAATTGCTTTTAATATACATTCCCTTTAAAAGAAATAATACCTATTATAATGATAATAGTAGATATTTCTCTTATCAAAATCTCACTCTACCTCTTCCTCTTGTGCCAAGACTGTTTCTAGATATATTTCTTCTTGAATAAATCTAGTTCCTATCCTTTTCTTCTCCTTGGTTTCTTTTAGTATTGGTACCTACATTCTTTGTGATCTAATGTTTAAAGGTAAAAGATAGAATTCTCACCACTTTCTCCAAATGTATCTCTAAGTCTTTCTTCATGAGGCATAATAGATCCAACTAAGTGACCAAAGTTGAGAGTAGTCAAAGTCTTTACTTTCTACAATGATTATTGCAATGTGATTCCACCTTGGTGTTAGAGACCTCAACACTTTTTTAACCAAATCCTTTTTGTTTAAAAATTATCTAAAAGTAGTCATCTTATTGACCACATCCTTTACTCTTATACAATAATCACTCACATTCTTAGCTTCTTGCATCTTCAAATTATCAAACTCTCTCTTCAATGTCTATAACTTGATAAATTTTACTTGAGCACTACCTTGGTAAGCTTCTTGCATAGTCTTCTAAGCATCCTTGGCTATTGTTGGCAAGTAAGGGGAGCATAAAAAATATTTTATGCTTAGATACTTGAAGTGTTGTATTTATACCCTAGTGTCAAAGATAAGAAGAGAATTAGAGCATGAGTGTGGTTAGTTATAGGATTTTTGGGTAGGAAATAACATTTATAGATAATAAATTAAAGTTATTAACAACCTTAACTTACATCATAACACATCATACATGAAAAAAACAATATAGGATATTGTATATATACTATCAACTAGATATTACATTCAAATGGTACAATATCACCTATAGTCATTGCTTACATTCATAGTTATATCTACAAGTTAGAGCCTATGTAATACATATAATTCTTTCCTATGTTCTTGTCCTCTTCCTTCCACTTATTTTGTTTATATCTTATATCTCTTATCTCTCCATGTGTCTCTTTTATCTTCTCTTTGAGATATATTTACTTATACCTAAGTATAATTAAAGGATGTGTCTCTTTATCTTTTGGCTTGGTAGATAGCAAAATCTCTTTATAGTGGGTGATGTACTTATATTAATGTTTATAGATCTTGATAACATCATCCTCAAAACATCCTAGTTAAATATCCTATTGATTTTAACAAAATTTTATACCAACATTATAGAAGATTGCTATTCATTATGGAAGGATGTGATTATAGATTCCCTAAAGAGCTACATGTATATGTTTTTCCATTAGATAATTCATTGTTATATGATCATTATTAATGGTGAACAAAGTTTGTTCTCCTTCTTCTATTATATATGGTATTTGCATCTAAATTGTAGTATTATTTTCATCTAGATTACTAAAGTTGTTATATGGGAAAGACAAAGAATGACCACTTCTCTTAGTTATTTTATTTGTACTCTTAGTGCTTCCCTTTGGTCCTAGAACTACTAGTGTTGAGTATGGAGGATCTCAATGAGTTTTCTTTGGCTTCTATCCTAATCTTATTGGACATCATAGTTTATATCAAAAACTATACACTGTATATTAACAAAATTAAAATAAAAAAATGGTAAAGTGAAGTAAGTTTTTCCAAGGGTGAAAACCAATTCTTATGGCTCCTTGGACAAGTATTATGATGAAAAATTGGAAAAAAAACATCATGTGTAGCAGGAAACCACTCTATTCTATAAGTATAAATCACTTTATATTATCTCATTCATCGCACTCCACCCAACTCTTCATCCCCTTTACCTCAAATAATTTTCTCAAGATCCCTATCTATTATTTATTTTCATCCTTCCATGATCATTCATCCCATCTATTCCCATTATCCCCTCCACATGCATCACCTACTCATGACATCCTCCTTTGTCAATTTTCTCATCTACCGATACTCCATCTCATCCATTCATTTACCTTCCATGATCCCTTCTATTTTATTTTTATGCTCATTCCTTCCACACCATTTCTTTGATTTTGAGCTCAAATGGGCGTATCCCCTTACTGACATTTCTCAAGGAATGATTACCATGTATATCCCCACTAGAGAATGATAGTTTCACCTCCATATATCCTCACATTATATTCCTTCAAATCCTTACATTATGATTTAGTCCTTCAAAATCTCGCCCATCCCCCTTCCACCCCCCTCATTATCCCATACACCCTTATATTCAACATGTCATTGGATATCAATACCAACTCATGTTTTTTGCATGTTTTTATTGTTTATCTACATGTATTTGTGTTTGTTTGTTGTCTATAGTCCCAACACTCCATCCATCTCATTATCATAGTCACCCTCATCCTTCATATGATGGAATACTATGAGAATTTGTCATCTGGATCATCAAGCTATTTGTATCTTCTTCTTATTTTGTGTCATGTACATGAACATGACACACCATCATCATGATTCATTATATCATGGTATACAATGCTAACAAAGAATAGGTTTCTATTTTCATGTGAAGTTATTTTGATAGAATTCATCTTTCATCCATTTTTACCATTTCTCATCTTATTTTCATTCATCCATCCTCTTTCCACAAAATCATGTGTCATTATAGTTGCATTACCTCCTTGTGAGATATCATCATTACAACCATGTAATCTAGAATCGTATCATTCAATCATCTAAATGAAATCCATCAATTTGTCCAATCCTCATCCATTATTAGTTCTAGATATCCATGGCATGTACACAATACCAATGCACAATTTCTATCAAGTAATCTTTTATCTATCATGTGGCACATCTTCTCATCTTCTTTTGTATTGTTAAGAGATGTATTGGCCCCCATTTCACCTAACAACTCTCTTAAGGGGGAATTACTTTCATCATCATCCCTTTTCTTCTAAGTGACTAAGGAAACTTACCACTAAATCTCCACTTCATTCTACTAGGTTGTATTCTTCTTTGACACAATGCCACTTAGTTGTGACATTGTATCAAAGAGTAGAAAAATGTAGACACCTAATATTTTCCTAGTACAACCTTGTCCAAATTATCTAAATAATTAATTTATTCACTTAATTCATCTCACTTAATGTACCCCACCTTATTTAATAAATATATTATTTAATTAGCCCATTTTCCCTCTCACACATAATTAAATTATTTCATTATTTAATTACCCTATTTTCCACCTCACATTGCTAAAATAATTATATTGTTTTATTATTTAATTTTGGCTTTATTCCCTCCACCAAATTCTAAAAATAAAGGGGTTCCTAAATGCACTTGTCCCCCAGATTCTCTATAGGTTTGACTCAAGTTGAATATGGACTATGTTTTTTTCTTTTTGTTTTTAAATGTGTTGGAAAGCTATTAAAAATAATTATAATAGGAAGCAAAAATAAATAAAGACAAGTAATGCATCTAAGGTTTAATTTTATGGAAGTCTAACCTTTGAAGCACAATTCATTGCATACAAAGAGGTTGATTCCTCTATTAAGGTCTGAACTATAACTATATTTGGATGGCTTCAAGTTAACGTTTTTTCACCCATTATCGATTTGTGCACAACCAACAATTTTTAACTCTTCATACATTGGGAAACAACAAAATATAATGAAAGACCACATGAGATGCATTGATGATTTCTTAGTCAATTGCATTTGAAAAATCTTTCCTCCCCTTTTAAAATAGAGTGCATGGTAGAGAATTATTGAGGGATTATTGATGGCCAAGGTTTTGTTAATCAAAATCCTTTTATAAAACTATTGATTGTTTCTCATATCTCAATCTTGTTTTAAGAATCATTAAAAATTGATAGAAAGGTGAAAAACCAATACAAATCATATTTACACATTTTATAGAAGATTTAATGATCATGAAACCCACACACCAACAATTTATGACCATCTTATGCTATAAACATGATCACTATTTAGAGCACCTTCAACATTAGACTAAAATTTGAGTAGGAAAATAATAGTATTGTAAAATGGATGAAATATGCTTAATTATGCCTGAGCATAAAATTTATGTTACACATATTTTTTTAATCTTAGATAAGCCCTAATATTTGGTCTAGGTTATTACTTGTGGTTAGTCTCAAACATACAACAATGTAGAATGGACAAGCATAGATAAATTAAAATAGATATTGTCTAGCAAGCATGCAATTTTCACATTTAAGTGGTATAATCTATATATTCTATAGAAGAAAATTATAGATATTTCAAACCCCTACCAAAGAGGAATAAATTTCTAACATGGTTTCAAAATATTCTCAAGAAGGATTATCTTATAAAAAATCATATAAAAATTCCACAAGTTAGAAAGCAAATGAATCTTCAAAAAGAACAACCATAAAAGTATGGTAAAGAGTGTGTGTACTAATTAGTCTGTGTTTGATTTAAATAATATACATTAGAAATAGATGAATTTTATTAATAATTTTTTTGTATACATACACATACATATATTTTTTATTAAACGAGAAGAGTTGGTTTAGACAAGTTATTTACTAAAGAATTATAAGTGTTCATAGAATAATAAATAATAAGATTTTTTTATGAGTAGGATTTCTTCACATATTTTGGAAAAAATAATTTATAGAAACAAACCTGTCCCTATATATATAATTGTGGAAATAGTATGATAATAACCAATAGTCAGCATTCTAATCATGGAATTGATTACACTTCAATATGATATTTTGATCATCCTAATGATCTTGTGCTATACTAAAGAAATAAATTTATGGATTTTAATAGAAGTACAAGGGAAAAAGTTAATGTTTGTTGGAAAAATTATTTAATATTTACAAAATACATGAAATTTTAAATGCTTTAATGGAAATAACTTCTTGGTATAAAGATGACCAGCTTCAATAATAAATTGTTATGTATTACTTCTATGTGGAGTTGGTTAATAGGTTGAATAAGTTAGTGATGTAGCATTACATATCTTAAATGGATTCACAAGAACTTACTCATTTAATAAGAATTTGGATTTTATATTTAAATATGAGTTTCATATTGATCCAAGGTATACGTTGGATTACGTTAGTACTAGAGTAGCATAGTGGAAGTGTGGTGGGCTCATAACCCATTGGTCTTAAGATCATGTTTTTGTCCTAAAATTGTTAAAATAATAAGATATTAGAATACATTGATCAAAATAATACAATATATTGCAAGATAAGGAACTAAAATGTTTCTCTTAGCCTTAGACATGGGGACATGCCAAATCTTTACAAGGGGAGAAACCACCTCTAATTTTAAAAAATACTCATTGCTCTTTCATATGTGGGTTAGATTGGTCAAACATATTACAATTTTCATTCGTCCATTTGAAGAGTCTATAGTTGAAACAATGTTAAAAGATGTAGTGAAGACCTTGACTTATCTTCACAAGTTAGAATTCATTTATAGAGATCTCAAGCCAAATCATATTTTAGTAGATAATAGTGTATAATCAAATTGAAAAATATCAGACTATATTTTTGGATAAAACTGGGAAGTCCAACAAAAGATTTCTATATGGTCTCTTGAGATCACTATTGTAGAACTTTCCTATGGTGAACCTCGTTACATGAAGAAAGATATAAAGAAATGAATTTTGTAATGAGTCCCATCTCATGGAACATGGACCTTGGTGTGTCAACAAGATTAAGAAATAATCAAGGATGGATTAGCTATAGATAGCAGGGGCATTCTAGTTTTTATTTTAGGTGGGTGCACTCTAGTTAAATTAAATGAAGGATTAGCTCTAATGTTTCGCTATGAAGTGCTATATGCATGTTAATAATTTACTATTTTTTTTTTTATCATGTTAAGATGCTTAAAAAGATTACCATGTTTAATTCTATTGTACTTTGTTATTGGACTTGATCAACCCAATAACGTTGTACATCTATCTTATAAAGTACTGTATTGGAAAAAAGGATACACATGTAGTCTAGAATACATGGTTATCATCTTAAAATATATTTTGAGTATATAGAATATACTATAGTTCAACGATGAGTAACTACATAGTATGGGTTATGCATGTCATTCACTAAATGTTATGTCAACACATAATAATTTTATAAATTTATTGTTGAAGTTACATGCAAGTGATTAAAACATCTATATTAAAGAAAATGGGTTACATGAGAGAAAAATGATAAAGTTGAAGCATATGTGATTAAACATATAGAATAACATTAGCTTCTTCTATTGAAAATTCTTGATATGTGTGTGCATAGTTCTTGTCATTGGAAAAAATGATTAAACAAAAAAAATATGTATATATATATATATATATATATATATTCTCAATATCAGTTTCTTCAATTATTGATTATGTATTTTTTGAGTTGTGATGTAGATGCATTTCATGCTACTGAGGACAACAACTACTTTACAAAGAGATAATTATTATGTGATATTATCTCGAGAGAAGAGAAAACTATGAAATGACCTTTTAGAATTAAAAAGGTAGATAGAAAATAAAAAATATTATGTTCTTTTGGTTAAAAGAGAGATTGATAAAGAATATATATAAACACTCTTTAAAAGGGGAAAAATAATCTTTGTGAAAGGGTGTGATGGTTTGAAAACCACCCCTTAAAGCTTATATAAAGCATTTATGTGAGACTTGGAAAGGGGATGAAGAGCATTCAAGGAGGGAAGAGAAAAAAAAAAATTCAAAAAGGGCACAAAGGAGTGAAGGTTAGGGTCATTGGCTGGCATTGAGGCATTTGGAGAAGGGGCACATAGTGTGTCCAACTTGGGATACAATATACATCTAGGAGTGTCCTGACCAAAGCTGTGTTATTTATGTTGTGAGGCAGGTTGAACATTTATAGATTATCTTAAATCCAACATTTAATCTATTAAATCCGCTGCTAATAGGTAAACAACTTTAAGAAGATAAGTGATATTACAAGATATATAAACACCACTTTTAAATCCCTGGAACTTTCAGATGAGCTGAACACAGGGTAGACAGGAGATTTATTAGTTTCAAACAGACCAAAATGGCGCTCCCCCTCATCCCCAGTCTTCTGATTCTCATTGAACAGTGCAAAAATATATGTCTCAACTGTCGTTCCAGGCCGCTTTGGCGTTCCGGCATTGGACAAAACATGCTTGATGAGATTGGTGTTGTATGTTTGGGCATTGTCCACGGTAGCCAGGTCGTTGCCTGCAGAAGGCCACCCACTTTCAGTTATTACAATTGGAATATTGGAATGGCCCAACTTTTCCATAGCAGATATAAAACTGTCGACCATAGCGTCGAACAAGTTCTTATACATTAGACCTCCATCGTTCACCACGGTACTCCTCGATCTGAACAATGCATAGTCTGCAGAAACTGAATCTGTGTTGCCTTTGTAGCTGAAGTATGGATAGATATGGGCCATGAAAGGAGAGTCGTTGTCTGACAGAAACTTAAGTATACCACTCATATTCACACCAAATGTTCCCTCAGAGGGAGGATATGACTTGGACAGCACGGACGATGCGTGTGGTGTGGAGACCGTGATGTTGTTCTGCAGATTGGCGTTACTCAATGCCGTCTGAATGTTGCGCATCGCATGCAGGAGATACGAAATGTATTGTCTGTTTGCAAAAACCTCGTTTCCCACTGCAATGTATTTGATGTTGACAGAAGGATAGAATGGGTTAATGTTGTCAGTCACCCATGCGTTTGCTGCATCCTGGTCACCTGCAATCTTCTTAAGCTCGGTGTTGCCAACTCCCACAATCACTTCGATTCCAGAATTCTTCAGGGCCTGCAGTGCGCCCTGATTTGCTTCGTATAATCTCACCTTTCCTATGTTGTTCGACTTCAGCAGATTCAACACATCGTCGTTAGAAGGCAAACTGTTCGAAAGCATTCCGTAGCACACTCCAATCTTTGCACCCTCTGCTAGACATAAAAAACAGAGGATTTATATGTGTGAATATTAAGAAATTTTCTAACATGAGGTCAATACAATTTACTTTCTTTACAACAAAATTTATTTCAATTTAATTTTTTAAAGTTAATATATGGGGTTTTATTAATATGTTCTTTTCATAAACTATTAATACTAAAATGTTTGGAGAATGTTTCAAGTTTTCAAGGAATGTCTTTAACATTTTGTTTGTAATGGTGGATAACTTGTACTCTTGAAAGAGAGGTCACAAATTCAAATTCTACAGGGGTAAGGTATGCACATCTCATTTATAACACAGTTAGGTGCCTCCTGCATAAATTACGAGACAGTCTTATATACTAAAAGTCATCTGTAAACTCAAAAATAGATCGCTGGTATTGTAGACTATAAAAGGATCCCTTTCCATTTTCATAATAGCCTCTGAATGATTCTGTAACAGAAATAGGCCCTAAATTTCCTTTTTATCTAAGAAAAAACATAAGAGATCTCTAAAGTATAAGATTAAACTAGCAACCAATAGTAGCCACCAGATAATATTGCAAAACAAGCATAGCACTACCAAAATACATTTGGGCAATTGTGAAACTATCCAAATGACCATTCGTATAACAGAGAGATCTGTCAATCTGTTACTATAAGCCCTAGTATGAACTCCATTGATCAAAACTGCAACCAATTCTATTGAGGGAATAATGGGTCTCACTGCCTCATCCAACCCATGAAACTTAAAGCCTTGTATCACCTTAACACTTCCAATAGGGGCATTGTGTATTCACTAATAAGTTCCATGATCCCTGTACTATTTTTTTTAATGACCATACAAATGTGCTGGAAAATTTTCTCTAATGTCTGCATCTTCAACATTAATTCCTGAATTTTTGCATCTATAGCTTTTAAATCAACCTTAAACTCAACCTTAAACCCAACCACAAGCTCCTTGCCCTTCCTGGTGTCAAAGGATTTGTCTCGAAACCCACATTATCCTTGTCCTCAACATCCATTTCAACAGGATGGTGCAGCAAGAGAGCAAGCAAACTTTAATGCACAACTGCATCGCCCATTGCTACGTTCAACTTTCTTAATAAAACATCCATAATGGTGCTCCTCGACTAAACCCATCTGAGCTCAGGATTACTTAAAATAAAATTCAACTTCGCCACACTATGGTAGCTAAATATTTTCTGAAAGCTATGGTCTGTAAACGTCACAGAACAAAACCGGTCTCAAGAACTGCTACCCCCAGCCAGTAACATGAAGCCCACAGAATAGCCAAACACAAACTTTTGAAATGCCGGCAACAAAATTAATACACAAAGGCAACACATATCAAAACAAAAATTTTAATCCCATCCTGCCCATGTTAAGACTTACATGCTCCAACCCGAATGTCTAGAGACTGACTGGCTTAAGTACCGCTGCCAATTATAACAGAATCATTCCCCCAGGGGCTTTGACATGCCAAATGGGATGGCCAAAAGCACAAAACCTAACAATAAGGTGGTTGATCATAAGCTAATACATCAGAGCTCAATTAGGCCAAGCTTCCACTTCCCTACTTTCCAAATAAGATATATCCTTTAGATTCACCCCTTCATTTGTCAAGTAATCCAGTATCCCATTCTGTGTTAGAAGCCTCTGTTTTTTCAGTTTGCAGAGAGATTATATTGAGGGTGGAGTTAAAATTTATGAGATTTTAGAGTTAAATTTAAATTCATGCCACAAATTTAAGGATAATTTTTGGAAGAAAAAAAATTCTTATATAACTATCATGTTTTAAAAAAAATTCAGCTGTTAAAAGAAAACTAATAAAACTATCAACAAACTTGCCCATACTAAAGAATTCATTGGACTATCTGCTTTAAAATACTACACACAAATTTCACAACTACTAATAAAAGCTTTTAGAAAGCCGCCCTCTATAAGACCACAAACCTAATAGATTTCCTAGATTAAATTAAACTTCTATCTGGAAAAGAAAACTATTTAAAATATTATACTTCCTTCCTTATAAATTAAGGACGTTTGTACAGAACTTTGTATACCCTGAAAATATACCTTGACTACAACAATAAAGTAAAGTTAAACAACTAAAGAAGATAGCAATTATAATTTCTTCCTCTATGCACTAAGCGTCTGAATAAGAGTGAATCTCACCTCCATGGGTTGCGTAGAATGAAAGGACAATGAAAAGAGCCAAAGCATAGCAATACTTATTTCCTTGCCGGGAAGCCATGCTGCTTTGCAACACCAGGCAAATGCTAGAGGCCCAACCATAGAAATATTTACTATCTACGATCTGTAATTAGGTATACAGAGCAAAACTAAGATTCATTCAGTCAGTCAAGTCAGAGTCTTCGCCGGTGGAAGAACGGCAATTGTGCGCAATCAACAGAAGCATTGAAAAGTAAAAGTCGCCAAATCCATCCACTTCGTTCATTCGAGTCAGATTTGACTAGGAACAAAACTAGAGTCGTTTATGCACATTCTCTACAGTACGAAGGACACTTGGAGCACAGGGATTCACAGCTATAATACGGTAAGAAGGTCATGACAATTTGATTCAATTTCTTCGTCGCAGCTGTCACAGGTGTGACTTGAACGCGTGTTGTGGGGGACCGAGCAATCACGGAGATGATTTTGACGTGTGTGGTTTAGTATCTTTTGCTCTCCTCCTGTAAGGACCGTAAAATTTCGGTTAACTGCAGTTGCATCCATAAGAGGTTCGGGATAGTCTATAGGAAATTAAAGATAAAATTTAATTCAAGATCTATTTGAAAATGAAGTTAAAAAAAAAACACAATTAGATATATTTGAAACAAAAAATTCAATGGAATTATTTTAGGAGTCTTTAGGGAGTCCAAACTTGTTTGTAGATATTGTTGTGGCACTTCTTTGATACCTGTGATAGAAAATATATATTACAATAGAAATAATATTGCAAGTAGCTAGAAAAAAATAATTGATTCTATACAATGACAAAGCATGATTAGGAATTTAATATCATCTATGCCAAACTTGTTTTCATCAAGTAATACATGGTAATGTGTAGTCTTGGATGTTCCCTACAATAAAATCATCAAAAGAGGAATCAAAGCAACAAACAGATGTCCCTTGCATTTTGAGAAACAAAACATTTTGTTAATAGTATGTGATAGCACACAATACTTACAATTGGTCCATTCTATGGGCACAAAAAAAAATCATTTTTCTTTTTATGGCATATTTGTGTATCCACGATAATATCTGCAACCAAGAATGAATACAAAAAAAAAAGGAATTTTAAATCAAAAAAATTATTTCAAATTGATGAGAGCTTTTCTTCATTTACCATTTAATCTGTCAATGACATTATATGTAAATAAATTTTTTTATTTCAATTTGATGAGAGCTTTTCTTCATTTACCATTTAATCTATCAATGACATTATATGTAAATAAACTAGGCTTTTTGTCAGATATGACAAGCATTTAAAAAATTCTATGTCATAATAAATAGAACATATTTTGCTATGTATACCATGCTCTATATTCAAGAACAAAATAATTAAGAAAAAATAGTAACATGGTTGAACATTTTCGGATGTATTTTCCTAGAAGAGCATAGTACATGATGATACTTTTGGATAATTATCAATGTAACTTTAGGACCATAACCATTATCAATATGATTGTATGCCTAATCGTTCACCCAAATAAGCAACTTAATGCATACCGAACTTAAATGAAAAAAAAACAATCTCGAAAAGAAAACAATTTCCTTTAGACAAAGTAGAACAACCTTTAGTATAGCTTGCAACTCAATGCTCAAGACATGATCAAATAATGAATCACTATAGATTCGTCTCTATAAATATCTAAAGAATGACCGATCCTTAACAAACAATATAGATCAAGGACACAACTAAATCACATCCTTAAAGAGAACCAATAATACAAAGCTAGATCAAGAACTCATTTTTCATTTATGACAACCAATAACACAAAGCATTCTTGTTGCTTCATTAATTAGAAGAAAGACTTGATACCATCTCAATTAGGAAAGTGGAAAAAATGCAACAAATATAATTACATCAAAACCTTCAATTATATTTATCTTTTCGAGATCAAACACACATAACTAAATCAAATCCTCAAAGAGAACCAATCATTTATTTTTAGTATGAAATTCATTCTACTCATTTGCCACTTATGAGAAATAACACAAAGCATTCTTGTTGCTTCATGAATTAGAAAAAAGATTTAATAACATCTTCATAATAAAAGTGAAAAATAAATGCAACAAATATAATTATACTAGAACCCTTCAATTAGATTTGTCCATTTTAATAAAGATGTAATTATCTTTTTATAGTCACCCCCACTTTAAGTAAAAGTGAAAGACACTAGCTATTGTATTTTAAAGAATTAATTTAAATGAAATAATTATTATTATTTTTTTTTGTTTTTCATCTATAATTTATGGAATAGGTTTGGTGTATGCCACCTATTTACAAGCCATTTAATAAGGAATGTCCCACATCTATCCTACAATACCATTTTTAGCATGAAACAGGTCAACAACTCACTTTATACATTGGTCTCTTTGCTAGTTTTTTGGACTGCAATACGATTCAATAGCGGAGTTTGAGAGGTCTCATCGTCTTGTTATATTTGCGATCTAAGATTTATACACAAAAACAAAAAAAAAACATTCTCAACATGAATCTAGGTAGTGAACTATGCCCTCTACACATTCGACTTGGGGGAAGGAATGAAAGAGATGGTATGTACTTACATGGCAGTGGTAGACATAGTCGGGCTCATCACTAGCATTGAAGGATGTATATAGCCCATTTAAAGGAGAAATCCACAACAGTGGTCTTCACATACCCAGGTTCTATTTTGAACACATTCTTCCACCCTCTATCTGATAGAAAGAGCAAAAAAAAAAAGGCAAAGACATAATGCTATAGCACAAAACAAACTATATATTCATTAATTTGATCAATTCCAAAAATACTACAACAACTTGTTTACATAGTTACAACATGTAATTGTCTAAAATGGAAGTGAAAGGGAACTTCTAATCATAACTATAAACCATGATGGAAATAAACTAAAATAACATATTAGTTTGGATTAACAAATTTTAAATGAAATTGCTAAAACTTTGAGAGAAATTAGAAATTTATTTCTGTATACACCTAAAATTGGTTAGCATAATTAATTAATTAAATACAAGGTATTTAATTAATAAACCTCTTATTTCATCTACTTATAAAATAAATTCTAAGTTTATTTATATGGTTCATTTTCTAATTCTTCTATCTTCAACCACATTCTTTTAGAATCTTAATTAAATAAGAAAATTTAAATAGTTTGTTTTATTTAATTATCTTTCCTCTCATTAAATTTAAATTTAGTCACATGTCTACAACTTTTTCCTCTTGTCACCTCATCAATTGTCTCATGAATTTAAATAGATCCTTAATATTTAAATTGGTTTTTTCCTCAACAAATTTTGAAACAAACTTGAGACACTTGGCTCTCTACCTCCATTTATTCTCTCTTACAATTGGCAAAGTATTCTATTAAAGGGAACACTCTTTTATTCCTTCTAACTTCTTCATTCTCCACTGTTCATCTCTCCAGCTAAAATCCTAACCATTGGTTGTTGCCACATCAGAATATGCCTTGGAAATCCTATAAATGCAGCCTCATTCTACAACATTTCATATCCCAACTTTGAGCAATCTTACTCTGCAGAATTTTCATTAGAGCATTTGTGAGCATTTAGTGTTTGAGCATGTAGTCTTCTTAGCATTTAGTGTTTGAGCATGTAGTCTTCTTAGCATTTAGAATTCATTAGCATAATCATGGCTTAGTTTGGTAGCTGCATTTTAGTTATCATAGTACTAGTTTTCATACAACATTTAGCATCATATCCTTATCATATCACTCATCTATCATATAACTCAATCAATCATGTAGGAATAGATTTCTTGCATCTTCCAACATTTTGTTCTTCAGGTTGTCATTCTAAAGGTTGTAGTTCACAAAGCAATCTAAGAGCCATTATGATTTAATGAATCCTTGAAGATAGGAAACAATGGGATGACTTTGGGGAATTTGCTTTATTTCAATTTGATTAGTTTTGTGATTTGAATTCTCTAATACAATGTCTCATTGATTGTGTTATATCTATTGCTTTTGCATTTACACATTACAATACTTCACAATACATTTTGGCACCCACTGTGGGGCTCAACCCCATTTTTATTAATATTTTCTAGAAAGTTTGTTCACAGATTTGGATGTGAACTTCTATGTAGCGAACCCAAGCTTTCTTTCAGCACATATGAAACATCTTTTAGCTCATCCAGTCCCTACTACAACACATCTGAAACATCTTTCAACACATTTAGCTCATGTTTTAGCGCATTCAAGGGTTCTTTTAGAGTATTTAGTTGATATTTTAGCACATACAATAGTTTTTCTTGCACATACGGTAGTTCTTTTAGTGCATCTGTGTGATCTTTTAGTTCATATGATTTCTATTTTAGCGCATCTAGTTTTCTTTGCAGAAATTCAAATTTTTGAGAACTAATCTATGTTTTTTGTGTTGCAGGTGCTTGATACGCTTGTCAAAGACAATTATATGAAACTACTAATGGTGTTTGTAGGGGATAGAGTTATTCTTGCTTTCTTTTGATTAAATTAGGCATCTAGTTTAATTAAGAGGTTAATGAACACCCTATTTACTGTGCTTGTAAAGTGATAGGCCTATGCTCTCCCCTTCACTAGGTGACCAGAATGCCAAGCTCACTCTTTCATATTTTGATAGCACCTTTAGAAGGCCTACCATAGTGGGAAAAGTACTCACCCTATGGGAATGACTTAAGTGGGAACAACTAAAGCCAAGTTTTCTGACCCACTATAATCAAAAGTGAATTTGAGGAAACTCACAATTCAACAGTAGTGTGCAAGATAACCATCCCCAAAGCCTTTGTTCTAAAGGTTGGGAGGTCTCTTGAGGGAGATTATCATTTTTCACACTGAATGGAAACCCTTACTACAAACCTTAAGTGTAGAATCTAGTCGAGTCATTCTTCGAACACTTTTAATAAATTCATAGTGCAAGGGGAGGGAAGAATCTGCCCCCAAGATACTCACCATATAAATATCAGGGATTGCTAGCCAAAAGTGGAGGATTCAACTTTGGTTTAGACCTAGGAAAGGCAAAACACGAGTGCCCTCTAGGGGGTGACATGACTGTGTGAGCTGACATAGTTCTAAGATGTGGGTTGTGATATTATAAGTGACCCTTTACATTAGAAAAGTATTTGATCTATTTGCTCTTGTGCTATACCTATGGAAATCGAAGGACTCAGACCAAATTATTGAACATACACTTAATGTTTAGTTCCTAGGCTGGAAATAACTGTTTTACAACTTCTTGTGTTTGGAATCATTTTTCAAGAAATCATCCATTTAAGAACACTTAATTTCCATAATTCACAAACAAGACAACCCAACAAAAATAATTGTTCTGAAGATTATCCCCTAAAAACATCCATTTCACTGATTCAAAGCAAAATAACACATTTGGGACAATCAACCTTGCTATATCCAACACCCAAGCATTTGACACTGGAATCTCCTTATTTCTCTTACTATAAAAATACCAAAATAGGTCCCATCTAGATTTGGGAATGAGGACATCCCTACAACTTTGTGCAGTGTCCACGAGAAACTTCTTATTACCCTCTTTAGTAGACCCTAGAAGTAATCTAATATGGATTGATGGAGTGGTATCTTCTTTACTTTAGGTTCTTCATCTTTAATTTTAGGCTAACTTTCTTTTACTTCGGATTATTTTCTTTTAGGAGGCGTGTTTCAATTTTCTCTACTATGGCTTCAGATGAAAAAACCTTGATAGATTTTTTATATTAACAGAGCTCTTTTAGAGAGTTTTCATGCACGTACCTGAGTATTTCACACTTGCGGGACTTCTTCTTCTCGTATCCTTAGCTCCTTCCATGCTAGTGCACTACAATTGAGTACGATATTGGGAAAACTCACTTATCTTTGGATGGTGTGGTATTCAATCATATTAGTTTTGGCAGCCCTTAATAATTTAATAGCATTTAATTTTGGTGGCTAATGTGATTTTCTACATTTATTGTTGTAAATTGTAGTGATGCCATGTTTACCGAACTACCACCTTGCTCAAGGCTTCTTGTTGCGGGGTTGTGGTGTATACCGCTCTACCACAAATGTTGCTCACCTTCCTAGCAGTATAGCGGTGTATGCTTTTGATCATTACTTGAAGAGTGTTGATGAGATAATCTTATTTGTCTTACCAATATCTCAATATCTCGTCAACATTAGATCTTATGTTCCTCTTATGTTGGTTTCCGGTGTTGATGAGACAAGTTAATATCTCTTGTCGATATGCCACTGTCTCATCGATATTTTCCTTCGATGGTATTTCTTTATATATCGATGTAACTCTGCCATATCAGGGAGACTTGTGATTATCGTTGTGGTGTAGCAGTGTTCTACCCTTCCCTTTTGTTGTTTACCACACTACCGCCTTACTCAAAGCTTCTTTCTATGGGGTTGTGGTGTATACCACTCTACCGCATATGTTGCTCACCTTCCCGGTGGTATCTAGCGGTGTATGCTTTTGATCATTACTTGAAGATTGTTGATGAGATAATCTTATTTGCCTTACTGATATCTCAATGTCTCATTGAAATTACTTCATTATATCCAAGAGTTATGTTTCGATGAGACATATAAATAAGTCTCTACAACATAGGGGTATCTAAACCGATGCTAAACCCGAAGCTAAACTTGAAGCTGAAGTCAAAGCTAAAAGAGGCACTAAACTTGAAGCTAATATCGGTGCTAAAGACAGCATTACTTAGGGCACTAATTAGTGCCTAAATTAGCATCAACTTTTACTGATCGGTGCAATAAATGCCAAAAATTGTGCCATCCTGATAAATTGCGCCATCCCAACATTTTCAAAAAATTGCCAAAAAAATACATTAAAATAGTGGGTGGAAGCAAAAAACGGAGCAAAAAGTCTAGCAAATCATAGGGATTTTTTGTAGTGAGACATTAATCATATTTGTGGATTACATAATCTTTGACTCCTTGTGACTACAAATTATTGTTCAAAAGAGGGATATCTTTGGGTTCTTTCTTACCCTCAAAGTCAATTAAAAAGATTTTGAAAGGTGGATGTACTTGTAAGTACTCATCCATAACCTTCTTACTAAACCAAGTGCATTCCTTCTGAAACCCAAGGACGTCTCTCTATGAGTTGTTGATTTAGGAGTTTTAACCTTCACGAATGACTCTTTCCTAGTCCCAAAGTTAGACAAGTTTTGGGAAATTGGCTTCTTTATTGTTTTCCTTGTTCTTCTTTCCCCTACCATCCTGGCATAAGAACTTTTCAACATTAACAACTAATAATGTTTGTAAAAAACTTATGTAATGATCTCATAGGTCAAAGTGTTGAACCTAGTAGCTCTAATACCACATGTAACATACCCCATGTTCACTCAATAGTTTTCACCTGAGTTTTAACTCAAAAAGTGAATAACACAAGTTTCCAAAAATACGTAAATGAAAATTTTCATTTTCAATAACATAATTGCACATTGCATAAATAATTTTATACTTTTCATTGCACAAATGGTATAACATCACATAATTCAAAATAGATGTAACTCATCTTTTCAAATACAGATTACAACTAATATATGATCATGTTCATATACAAATTCACAACTTACAAGAGTTTAATAATTAAGGTGTCCTCATCTAGATCACACTTCTTCTATTCCACAAGCCTTGACTACCAATTGCAATGGAGAGAGCATCACCCAAGTGTTTTTCCTCCAACCACGAACTTAAGCAGTCCCTTGCACATCTTCTTAACTGGAAGTTTCCCTACCATTCAACGAAGATTTTGGTAGATGGAAACCTCTAATAATGCACATTTGAGTATTTGGTGTTGTCTCTTACATAACTAGTATGACCTATACAACTATGGATCCACTCTAACTATTCATAAAACTACTAACTAGCTATGCAAACTTGGATCACGGTGAACCGATAAAGTGTAAGCAATAAATTTTACACCTGCTCTGGCTAGAGTTTTCATATGTATAATAAATCCACTTTCTTTGAAGTGGTGTCATATGTTCACAAACCATTACTTGACTTGGAAACTGCACTAAATTGTGGTTAACTCTTCTCTTGTTTTTCCCCCAAGGTTAATAATCATAAAAATATTTCATTCAAAAGTGATGACACACTAACATTAATTTCATAGACCAAATAGGTTTGACACATTCTCTTGAATACCCTGTTACATACTTGTAACAAACTGGGACTAGCTTCTACCTCTTATTCAAATCCTTTGTTTAAATCATGGAATTAAATACTCTCTTACTTAAGACATTATTAGTTAATACCGATGACTCCATGTCATCAACTAGACACACCTGGTCTCAATCTAAAGCATTGACAATATGTCGATATGTATAATAATTTAGTATTAAACTTGAATTGAATATTACTTCTTCATATTAATTTTTAGAATCTTTATTTATACCTAGTATGGCTCCATCCTTCTAGGTTGCCATAACCTATCTGGTAATTCATGACATTAAATGACATTTAATTTGATTCGATATAATATCTTATGTTCATAGTAATTTCCAATAATAATTCAACATAATAAGCTATTTAACTTCTCATAATTCCTCTAAGAACCTTTGGACTAATCTCCAATTTCCTCATGGTTCTTTCCAATTTATTTTGTGCATCATTTATATAAGGTACCTACATTTGTATATTCATAGACAATCATATATCTTTTCCTTCAATATGGAACATATATTCACATGTTTAAATATATAAGTTAATATCCAATTTGAAGAGAATTTTCTACTTGAGAGGATTTTGTGCTTATGCACATTAAAATATCCTCATATTATGGCTTTGGTTTTCCAATATAGCTTTTTGTTCAAAATATAAGATATTATCATTTAATGATAATGAGGACGTATTTACTTCTAATACATGTTCTAACTCTCTTTTTTAAAAATGATATAAACTCTTATTCAAGTGTATATCATAATCCTAGGGAATAAACTAATATCCTAGTTTCAATGGTTATAAGCAATTGAGAATATAAGTTCTCCATTGATGGTTAAACTACCAAATAAAGATATTCATAAAATAACATAATTCCCTAGATGGGCGGGTGCATGAAGTTGGGTTATAATTTTGTGGCCAATTTCAAAAAAAAATTGAAAACTCATAATAACACGCTCGCATTATGGCAATTTAAAAGCAAAAAAAAAAGTGAAAGTGATTCATTTTATGTCGACTATTCTTTTGCTTTGCCCGTGGCCAAAAACCCTCATTTTCGTGCTCACGTTCTAGGAGGAGGGATTGAGCAAAAATCTTCAACAATGGTTGCTATTTCTTTGCAAGGATGGTGCCACGATGATGAAGAGGTGGGAGAGGTAAGTATTGTTTGCTATTTGTTTTGAATTTCTTAGTTTCAGGTTGATTTTGTTAGTTTAAGGTTATATTTGATATATAATTTTTTGAATTTGTAGGAGATGCAAATGAACCCACAAACCCACAAAATCCTCAATAAGAAGAGCAACCAAATCTTAAGAACAAAATCCTGGACAAGAAAATCAACCTCAACAACAACCTCCTCCACCAATCCCTCCACACTCTCCTGGCACTCAACAAAATTTAATGAGTGAGACTGAGAGCAACAAAAAGAAAATTGAGGATTTTATTAGTAGGTTGAGTGATCCAAATTGTTCAACCATAGAAAGAATGACCCTCACAAATTCATTGAAATATATGTTAAAAAATGTGGATTCAATTAGCAAACAAATAACTGGATGGCAAGATAGGAGGTAGGCGGCTAGGGCATATTATGTAGATAAACTACCATATAAACAAGTAAAGGATTTAAAAATTACAAAAGGTGATTTGTGTTCATTATTCACTGACCCACACACAAATCAAAATCTTACCCTCAATGCGAAGAGGTTTCATATTCATTGGTGTCACCACCAAGAGATTAGGAACCATTTTTATGATAGGTGGTACATGGTCTTTGATGATCGACCGTACAACAATTGTGAAGTCCCCCAGTATTTTTCATAGGAAACTATACAGTGAATTCATATTGAACAAAATCCCAAATTATTTTGATATGAGGGACTTCTAGGGGAGAGGTGGGGGGGGTCAGCTCAGGATAGGCCTGGTGCACAGCTAGATCCTACATGACAAGGGAGATGAGCTCTTGCTAGGCCGCCTCGTGAGCACATTGTTATGCTTTCCATCGTGAAGGAGAGTGTCGAAATAGAGACATTGCAGGCAATCAACACTTTGACCCAAAGTGTCATCCATCATACTATCTCTATTCTACAGTGCCATGTAGGGGAGTCTTCGAGTGGTGGCCTTTGAACCCATGTGTGTCAATCTTGCGGAGGTGACTTATTCATATGACCCCATTGGCACTCAGGAGGTTGTTACAGAGGATCCGTATGCAGCTATGGAGATGGAGAGGGCGGCTGAAATTTTGCATGACGCATATGGAATTGATACTTGGGTAAAAGTTAGCATGTTCATTGAATTTAATTTATTAAATTTTAATTTTGAAATGCAAGATTAACTAATTTAGTTTTATGATTTTAATAAAATTGCAGGGTCACAGTGTTGAGACTGGATACACTGGCCCTCTACCACTTATTTCTGTAGTACACCTATCGACGAGGTATGTAACTAGTAAACAATTATAAATTTATTACATGTTAATACATTGTTTTACGAATGGTATTTTAATATGTGATTTTGGATGTTCAACAGGGTAATATTGGAGGTTTCGAGGGAACACCTCCCATTGCCAGTGGATTTACTCAAACCTTCACGCAGGTAATAGAATAAAGATTTTAACTAATGAATTGCACTTAATATATTTGTGTAGTTTATATTCATATTGTTGGTTACGTTGCATTGCACATCATTCAAAGTCAAAGCATTACGTCACATTCCATAACTAATAACTAGATGTTGATAGATGACACAATTTCAACTTCTTGATATATAGTTGTTTAGAAAGTCAACATAAGCAACTTGATGCAATTTCTTCACATGGAGACATGTGCTTGCAAAGGTGCACCTGCAAAACAAACTATGGATGCTTGGAAAAAATTAATGAAACCATAATAGTAAGCAATAGCATAGACAAGGCAGTTAGTAGTTTCAAAAAATGCCTCAAAGAAATGCAGTCTCATGGCATGATGGAATTCCATTCCATCACCATGAGACCACATTTCTCTAAGGCATTTCTTCAAAATGCTCACCACCTTTTCTATGATACCACATTTTTCATACATGTGCACCAAATTATTTTATCAAACTACTCGTGCTTCCTTGCTGCTATGGCTAAAAGCCTAAAATAGGTGCTTTCCAACAAAATATGGATGCTTGGGAAATATCTATCAAAGCATAAGAGTAAGCAATAATTTACCATAGAGAAGGCAATGAACTTTTTGAAAAAATGCCTGAAAGAAATGCATTCTTATGGTGATGGAATGTCATGACGTGCATTTGTTTGTAATGGCATTCCATCACCTTTCTTTTGAGGCATTTTTTTAAACGGTTCAAGTTGCCTTCTCTATGCCACCACATTTATTGTACATGTCTATGAAAGCATTTAATCAAATGATTCAATAGATTGCTACTATGAGTAAAAGCCTAAAAACATGTCCTTTCAAGCAAGATATGGATAGGGAAAATAGTAAGCATGATAATCTGAAATATATAGTTTAATAAGTACTCAAAATTTTGTTCATTAGATCTCATACACTATAAGTCATGACGTGGATCGCTATTGTAACTTTTTTGTGATTAAATAATTTTTTGTTTTATTTTTATATGTTGGTTGTGGAAACACCTCCAAATGTTATGCGGGAAATGGATATCGGGGTTTCATCCGCTATACAATCCTCGATGGCTCTGAGAGGGGAGGTATGAGGCAAATTACTAAATTTCAATTTACATTCGTTGTTATAGATGTTAGTTTGAGTGAAAAATCAAGCCAAATTATTGATTCATAGTCTAATTTCTATTTGGATGGTTTATACAGGGCTTGAGCATGCCTCAACATCGGCGTGCGAATATTTCCCTCATGGAGAGTGAT
Organism: Sequoia sempervirens; assembly: GCA_007258455.2. NCBI lineage: Eukaryota > Viridiplantae > Streptophyta > Pinopsida > Cupressales > Cupressaceae > Sequoia > Sequoia sempervirens. The sequence goes on from VDFB02193867.1 coordinate 665,956,923, forward strand.
CGTGAGATGGTCGTAAGTGATTTTTTTTAATATATCATTTTTTATAATATAATTTCTATATATTAATGTCTTTACTTCTTAAATTGTAACAGTTAAAACTTCACCAAGAGGTTAACGCTAGTAGGAGGAGTAGTAGGAGCACTCCTCAAGTGCATCAGAAATGAGTGACAAACCTATCACCATCTGATCGACCAGCAAAGGGAAAGAGTTTATTTCGAGAGCCTGAAGAGCAATGACTTTTGATTCTAGAGCCCTTCATTGTATGCCTACATGGCAGTTTTGTACATATTTTGTATTGGATATATTTGACATTGCATGCCTATATGAAATTCTCGTAAGCCTATATGGCTATTTTGTACCTATATTTTATACTTATATCGACATATATTGATGTATGTGTACATGGCTATTTGGTTAATACACATCTTTTTTATCGATGGTGTCCATATTTGCATGTTATAAATTCATGGTTCAATAGATATGAGTTACGTGTATTCAAGTGTATACTTTACAACGTACATGTATTCATTGTGACTTACGTGTGTTCCAATGTATACTTTACGACTTACGTTTTTTCATGAGTATACCTTGTATTCGTGCATATACTTTGTATTAAGTTGTGTATACCATGTATTCGTGTGTATACTTCAAGGAATATGTGTTTGTGACTACTTGTGCTTCCCTTATTCACATGTACATGCTTGACTTATTCACGTGTATACTTATTAATTGGTTAGCCATAGCATTGTTCATTGTTGTCCTTCATGGTTTGTCTTGAATAAATTAATTGATTGATGGTAAACAACTTTATCTAAAAGAGAAAAACACATTTTCAATTGGTATTCTATGAAATGATTGATAAAAATATTCCAATATATTTAATCCTTTAATTGGAACAATTCAATTAAGCAAAGGATATGTATAATACTTTTCCTTTTAGATTAGCAATACCTGGAAGTTTCAAAAAGTATCCTTGATATTACAAAAATATGTGTTTATACACTTCAATTGTGCACTCACCCTTTGGTTCTTTGAAAGAAAAATATGCCTATGCCATTGTTACACTACACAGGTAAACCAAATTTTGTATTGTGGAGCTATATTAAGCTACCACTCTCAAGACCAAAGTAACAATGATACAAAATATTGTTTGATACTACAAGAAGACATCAAAATGGCTAGTGTACTAAACAAATTCTTATGATTTATGAAGAACATTGATAACTCTACTCAGTTGGCTTCTTTTTTCAAAATCATACAAATTGAACCCTAGCATAAATAAACTCTGTATATCAAGCTACCACAATTCAAGTTTCAACGATGAATATTTATGATGCATGTTTTAAATGACAATCAAGTTTATGGTGGTTTTGTTGTTTATATGATGTTATGTTATATTCTAATCTTAATGCATGCTTCTAGGCTGCATATATATTTATATATTTTTTTACATGATTTTTGTACCAACGAACCCAAAACAAACCGAACCCCCCTCTAAAAAAATTTGGCCTAACCGGCGAACCGAACCCCCAAACCCAAACCCAACCTCAAAACATATTTCAACACTCTTCATTTTTCCTGCACAAACTTAATTGACCACCAAATTATGCTGCCTCTTCACTTTACCCATTTTTACTCCCTCAAAGATCTCTTTTTCATTCAAAACCTCTGTTTTACCAACTAGGGCATCATGCCATAACATACTTTTGACCTCCCCTATCCTTGCAGACCTTTTGAACACATCAAACTCCACAACCTCACCCTATTTCCAACCTATTCTAACTTATTTTCAAGCAATTTCTTCTTTTCACCTCTTCTAGGCTTGCTTTTAAGGGGCCTCAATTTTGAATTTTGAATAGGGGCAGCGTTAGTAATTTATTCCAATGCCTTTACCAATGCTATTTTCTTATTCATAATCCCTATCCTACTTATATCAGGTCCATATCATCGAGACTTAGCATGAACAATAGATGGAATGGCCTATTTCAACATATTACACTCAAACCCTTAAGGGATCGATCCAGTTGAACATAGCTTGGAGTGATTTGTGTATTTGAGTGTGAAAAAGGACCATTCCTAGCGTAAACATACCTATTTGGATGCATTGGAATAGTTCGTTTAGTCACACGAGTTGCAGAACAAAACAAAACAAAAGTTGCACCACTTTGCAACTTTCCACTGCTTCCATTTGACACTTTTTCCATCAATTAAAAATTGGACACCACAGGAAAACCACTCTGATATAACAATAACCGAGAGAGGTTATTGCAGAGGGGCCCAACACAATCCCATAGGATCGACGAGAAGTTTCTAAGCATCATGGTATCCGAGTAATAGCATGTCAAGTTTGTAGCGATTTTGCACTTTGGACCCTTAAGGGATCAATCCAGTTGAATGTAGCTCAAAGCGATTCCGCATGTTTGGGTGTGAAATAGGACCATTCCTAGTGTAAACATACCTATTCAGACGCATTGGAACAGTTCATTTGGTCACACGAGTTGCAGAACAAAAGTTGCACCACTTTGCAACTTTCCACTACTTCCCTTTGACACTTTTTCCATCAAATGAAAACTAGACACCACAAAAAAAACCACTCTGAGATAACAAAAATTGAGAGAGTTTATTGTAGAGGGACCCAACACAATCCCATAGGATTAGACGATAATTTTATAAGCATCACGGTATCCAAGTAACAACATGTTGAAGTTTGCAGCCATTTTGCACTTTTGACCCTTAAGGGATCGATCCGGTTGAATGTCGCTTGGAGCCATTCAACATGTTTGGGTGCAAAAGAGGACTATTCCTAGCGTAAACATACCTATTCAGACACGTTGGAATAGTTTGTTTGGTCACACGAGTTGCAGAACAAAAGTTGCAACTTTCCACTGCTTCCATTTGACACTTTTTCCATCAACTGAAAACTGGACACCACAGGTAAACCACTTCAAGATAACAAAAAATGAGAGAGGTTATTGTAGAGGGGCCAACACGATCCCATAGGATCAAATGATAATTTTCTAAGCATCACGGTATCCAAGTAACAACATGTTGAAGTTTGCAAACATTTTGCACTTTGGACCCTTAAGGGATCGATTCGGTTGAACGTAGCTCAGAGCGATTCCGCGTGTTTGGGTGTGAAAGAGGACCATTCCTAGCATAAAAATTTCTATTTGGATGTGTTGGAATGGTTCATTTGGTCACACGAGTTGCAGAATGAAAGTTGCACTACTTTGCAACTTTCCATTGTTTCCATTTGACACTTTTTTCATCAACTGAAAACTGGACACCACAAGAAAACCACTCCAAGATAACAAAAAATGAGAGTGGTTATTGCAGAGGGGCCCAACATGATCCCATAGGATTAGATGAGAAGTTTCTAGCATCATGGTATCTGAGTAACAACATGTTGAAGTTTGCAGCCATTTTGCACTTTGGACTCTTAAGGGATCGATTCGGTTAAATGTAGCTTAGAGCGATTCCATGTGTTTGGGTGTGAAGGAGGACTATGCCTAGTGTAAACATACATATTTGGATGCATTGGAATAGTTCCTTTGGTCACATGAGTTGCAGAACGAAAGTTGCACCACTTTGCAACTTTCCACTACTTCTATTTGACACTTTTTTCACCAACTCAAAACTGGACACCACAAGAAAACCACTCCGGGATAACAAAAACTGAGAGAGGTTATTGTAGAGGGCCCCAAAATGATCCCATAGAATCAAACAAGAAGTTTCTAAGAATCACGGTGTTCAAGTAATAGTATGTTGAAGTTTTTAGCCATTTTGCACTTTGGACCCTTAAGGGATCGATCCAATTGAATGCAACTCAGAGTAATTCTATACATTTGGGTGTGAAAGAGGACCATTCATAGTGTAAAAATACCTATTCAGATGCATTGGAATAGTCCATTTGGTCACACGAGTTGTAGAACGAAATTTGCACCACTTTGCAACTTTCTAATACTTGTATTTGACACTTTTTCCATCAACTGAAAAATGAAAACCACGAGAAAACCACTCCGAGATAACAAAAATCAAGAGAGGTTATTGTATATGGCCCCAACACAATCCCATAGGTTTAGACAGAGATTTTGTAAGTGCCATGGTATCCGAGTAATACCCCGTCAAAGATTGCTACCCTTTTGCACTCTAGGATTTGATGTTTCATTGAACTATACAGTTCTGTACAAGGTGATTGTGCTTTGTTTTCGATGGAATTTGGTGGGGAGAAGACTTAACTCCATTTTAGTTTTGGTTTGGTTGGATTTCAAGTGATTTTTTTCATTTTAGAAGCCAATTACTAAGGGTCAGTTTGTATACCCTATTTTAAGGGTTTTGAGTGCAATAAAATGTCATATTAAGCCTTTCACCCACTGTATGCTTCTATAACTCAATGGAAAGGCTTAGTTATGGTTAAAATATAGATTTGCATAGTTTTTTTCACAAGGGAGGTGAATAGATGGTTTTTAGGTGATGCCCTAGATGTCAAATGGTGCATTTTTTAGTGGAAAATGGTGGTTTACTACTAGGGTTTGAAGAAATATTTTGGGATAGTGATATCTCTTGAAATTTTAAGCTTGTGCAGACCTTTTTGAACGTGTTTTAGGCTTTGGTTGGCTGTGGGAAGTTTTGAGTATGGGTTTTCAACAAATCTTTGCCTAACTTATAGTCTCCAAATCTCATCAAATGGGCTTATCTTTTAGAGGTCATCCAATGGCCAACCAAAAATCAATCAAGCTTTAACATAGACCCTAAGACAAATTCCCAAGAGATCATACCATGTTTCTTTGTACCATCATTAAGATCCAATATACCACCTTGCATAAAGGCTACTAAATTAGCCCTATTTACAAAGAGACGACCTTTTAAACATTAGATCTTCACTCAAACTCCTGAAACAATAGTATGTTATGTGTCAAAACCTCCAATTCCATGATTTTTTTCCAAGTCCAAAACCTCTACACCCTTAATACACCAAACCCTCTATTTCAAGCAAAATACTTGGGGTTTTAATGAAACTCCTATCTCCCGCACCTACCATACCCAAACAAAGCACCAAACACACTTACCAGACCCTACACATGGTGAATAATAAATTGCATGGATAGTCCTTCCCACATTTTGTCAAAACACCACTTGAAACTCTCATTTTCATCATGAAAATACCCTGTTGCAGCCCTAGAACATCATCCCAAACACTCAACCTTGACTCCACAACATTACAATCAAGTTAGGCATGTATTTTACAAGTTAGAGGTCCCATTCCACAAGATACAGTAGGCACAAAAGATGGAATGGGTCGAATTACATCATGAAACCCTTCAATCCAAGAACACTGTGAAAGTCGGTAGTAGCAATAAAAACAAGATAACCTTCTTGCCCCTCCTAAATTTTGGACCACATCCATTACCTCCACATAAAACTTGACATCCTTGGTCTTCTTGGTTCTCATGCCTTGATATATCAAACTCTAGTTCAAAATCTTTTAGATGAGGCTGCTCCCATAGCTCTCTTACTTGACAAATCCTTGAAACTCTGTATTGATTTTATTTTTCATGTCCCTCTCTTGTTGTTCTTCCTCAATTTCATTAGGATAATACATTGACCTTCTTTCCCCTCCTAAATTTTGGACCACATCCATTACCTCGACATAAAATAGAACATCCTTGGTCTTCTTGGTTCCCACGCTGTGATATGGTTCTGCAAATGAAAATGAAGCAAAGTAATCATCTCCTTCTTTGTTGGCTGGAAGAATGCATGCTTAATGTTTTGATACATGATATCAAATCCCTCTTTTGCTCTCATGGTTGAATATTGAAATCTAGTATGGTGGGCCTCCAAAGTTCTAGTCATCTTTATTCCTCTTCCACCAAATGCTAGCCTGATCCACACATCTACCAGCCTATTTGGCTTTGTTTTTGAAAGCTGAAGTTTCTCCTAAGTCACCAATGTAGCTCTCTTTTCCTTTTCAGACTCTTTCATTTCTACAAATCATCTCTTGGATTTAATCATCTATACCACATGGTTGATGTGCTTTGAATCCTTCCATCTAAAGGAAATTTCCTTTACATAAATACTGCTAGGGAATTTCAATGTTTCCACTGTAGTTGGTATTAAAGTTGGTACCTACAACATGAAGAGTGATTCTCATTCCTCTTCTACATTAGAGGGTTCATATCCTTGATCTGACTCTTCTGAATTATCAGAATCAAAATCACTAGCAGAGGCTTTGAAAGGAACTCCATGAAAACCAAGCTCTCTAAATGGTATATCAAACTCTAGTTCAAAATATTTTAGATGAGGTTGCTCCCATAGCTCTCTTACTCACTTGACAAATCCTTGAAACTCTGTATTGATTTTATTTTTCTTGTCCCTCTCTTGTTGTTCTTTTTCAATTTCATCAAGATCATACATTGACCTTCTTGCCCCTCCTAAAGTTTGGACCACATCCATTACCTCCACATAAACCTGGACATCCTTGGTCTTCTTGGTTTGCATGCCCTGATATGCTTATGCAAATGAAAATGAAGCAAAGTAATCATCTCCTTCTCCACTGGTTGGAAGAATGCTTGCTTAATGTTTTGATACATGATATCAACTCTCTCATCTACTCTCATGGTTGAATACCGAAATCTAGTATGGTGAGCCTCCAGAGTTCCATTCATCTTTCTTCCTCTTCCACCAAATGTTGGCCCAATTCACATGTCTGCCAGCCTAATTGACTCTATTTTTGAAAGCTGAAGTTTCTCCCAAGTCACCAGTGCAGCTCTCTCTGCCTTTTCAGACTCTTTCATTGCTAAAAGATCGTCTATGGGATTTAATCATTTGTACCACATGGTTGATGTGCTTTGAATCCTTTCATCTAAAGGAAATTTCCTCAACATAAATACTTCTAGGGAATTTCAATGTTGCCATTGTAGTTGGTATTAAATCCAATACCTACAACATTAAAAATTATCCTTATATAAGAATTCCCTCCATCTTGTTGGCTTGTAACACTCTTGATGGTGGTTACATGAAATCTGATTATGATTCTTCTTCTACATTAGAGGGAACTCATATATCCTTGTTCTGACTCTTCTGAATTATCAAAATCAAAATCACTAGCTTCCATATTCAAAAATTTCCAACCACCATCTTCAATAAATTGGCCACCAATTCAAGTTCATTGTACTTTCATAATATTTTATATCCATGGAGTTCAACCATTCCTTCATGCCATCAAGTGAAGATTAAGGAATGGCATCAATGCGGAGTACATACCACTTGAAGTCTTTAAAAATAATAGCCATATCAAATGCATTTTTCCCAAGTCATACTCTCTTAAGGTTAACAATCTCAATCTTGAACTAATAGTGATTACTAAGAAAGGTAATTCCACCAACTCTATCAAACATTTTACCATAGGAATAATAAAAGCAGAGGCTTTGAAAGGAACTCCATGAAAACCAAGCTCTCTAAATGGTATATCAAACTCTTAGACCTCATTCTTGCACACTTACAACCAAATTCAAAGATTTGCCTTCAAAAGGCTACAAATTCAAATATTGACAATTTTGTAGCAAGAATGCATTTTTTTGAACATTTGACCACCGAGACTCAAAAACTCACCCTAATACACCTTAAATAGTCTTGATTGACCTTATTTAGCATAAATAAACACAAAATACCTTCATCTAATCTATTCACCACCTATCAACCTTCAAAAAGTGAAATTTTGCAACTAGGAGACTAGGTGCTCCTGCACCAAAATTACATTGTGTCTGAGCCTTCAAGAGGCTTTAAATCTAGCTTTTACAAATGATTCTACATCTTTCCAATCATGCATAACTGTTGAGCTTGTAACTAACATGACTTATTACATTATAAATCAATGGACCATGTAATATGACCTTATTCAATTGACAATTTACTCAAAACACAATTTACTAACTTAAAATAATTCCATGAACCAAATTTGCTCAATAACCTTGGTGCCCTTGCAACAAATTTCAATATTTCAATAAATGTTATTACAAGTACAAATATCATTACAATGCCTTAGGTACTCTATTCTCACAAATATTTTACAATGTCACTCATACATTCAAGATTTTCTTATAATGTCTACATCATAGGTTCTCATTTAGAGGTTAACTTCAAATGAGTAACTTGAGATTCCCTCGCAAAGCTTCACACACTCTTTTATAATGGCTTCAAATCAGAATTGAGATTTTTCAAGATCATCAAAATAAGGATGTTGCATTGATTTTTTGGTTGAGATTATCTTCAATGGCTCAAAAATCAGCATTTTTTGCAAGGAGAGACCAATCAATTTTTACTAGTTTAGTTACAGATGTACGCAAAGTAAAAGAATAAAAAGAAACAGCTCATCCAAAATGGAAATGAAATGAAAATAGATGGAAGGCACTTACAGATAGGCATGGTAGTCTCTCAACTTACTCACTCCTTGTCATACATCTTCACTGCGAGTTCCAAGATACCTATTGCACACAACACCTATCATGAATCTAAAATATCTTGAAATTCAAGATGCTCCTATAATGTCTACATCATAGGTGCTCACGATAAGGTTAACTTCAAATGAATAACTTGAAATTCCCTCACCAAGCTTTGCACGCACTTTTGTAATGGCTAAAAATCATAATTGAGATTTATCAAGATCATCAAAATAGGGATGTTGCATTGCTTTTATGCCTGATATTCTCTTGGATGGCTAGCATAAATCTGGATTTTCTGCAAGGGGACACCAATCAATGTTTACTGGGTTACTTACAGATACACAAAGTAAAATAAGATGATAGCATTGGCATCAAACAAATTAACATGGATACAAGTACAATTTAATAAGAACCATTGTGCATATACTTACAAATTAATCCAATGAACCATCCAAATCTGCTCTACTCTTTATTGTGCCAAGTGTTGCCTCATGGTCAGACTCACGAACCTTCCTCAAGGTCTTGTTCAAAGGTCTACCCCCATATTTTCTCAAATGAACATTAGATTCCACAACAAGGTTCAAGTAATGAAGAATCTTACGATGCATGTCAAAGTCCTCAAATAGCCAATGTTTAACACTCTTATGTGGGTACCTTCTAAGCCATGTTCCAGTAACAACAACTGAGCCTATAGGGTATTCGATGTTTTCTCCATCTATAACTAGGGCTTCCAATTTCCTTTTGGCCTCAACACAACAACACAAGTAATAGTCTATTCCCTCTTCGTTTTCTTCATCTGCAATAACTGCATAAACATGCCTTGCATTGATATGTGTAGAAAATCACTTGAAATTAGTCAACATTACGAATACAGTACAAAGTAAGATAACAATATGGAATCTCAAAAACTAAGCAAGTAGATATATTACCTAGTTGAACTAGATCTAATACGTGGTCAAAGTCGATTGATGATTCCATCTATGTTAGTTCTAATGTCGTCGGAGGGCGATATGTGTGAAGTGGGCTAAGATAACTTGTCAACCATTTGTCAACCCACTCCCCTAACTCACAATCATTCCAGGATTGCATTGTACATGAAGAACAAAAGCATGCCATCTTACATGTATCCATTCTTCATGAACCTACATTTGAGCTAAGGAAAGAGTATAGCTCACTCGATCCTATTAGTGTACAACAATCCTCATATGGTGCAATGATAGTATCATCCATCAACCAAAAAATTCTATGAACTAAAGACGTACCTTCATTACTTGGACCCATCGAAGCATTACACCACTCGACAATTGAACTTGCATCTATCAACTTTGCACTATCTTTATACTTTAACTCTTCTCGTGCTAATTCTCTTTTCACGCATGATCCTGCACCATCATGCTCCCCCTTTCCATGCCCGGCCTCACAAAAATTCCACATATGCTAAACACCTGTAGTAAGATGCATCCTGCACAACCAATAGAACATGCACGCGTTCTTGAACTGTGTTGCACAGTTATCTAACCATATTATATGTTGGTCGTATGCTATGCTCCTCTGATCCAAATCACTGTACAACATCTAGAAGCAACCTTGCACAAACTTTGGAGAATGTGTGCGATAATCACTAATATAAAAGTGATACTCCCTCAATACCTTCCTTTGGTCCTCTATACTATCAACTGCATGAATGAATGCTATGTGCACAAATATTGAAACCTGTGTGGAGTTGTAATATTGAGACTACACCTCACACTGTGGCTGTAGAGTGTAGTTCTCTACAAAGTCAACCACTAATACTATGCTACCCACTTGAAAGGTGTCCTTGGATAGCTTGAATTGCATGTCCAGCCATCGGGCTCTATGGGTATGCCTTGCATACTCATACACTAGATTCTCACGAAACATGGACATAAACTGATACACTGGAATCTTCTCAATAACCAAATCACACCTTTTTGCTTGAGACCCATCTTTTGTAGCGTATGCCACTTTTTTATACTTCCCGAAATCTACTAGTTTATGTCCCACCTCATCTATGCTTTCCATATGTTGACATACTGCCATTCATTGCAAGTCACCTCAACACTCGCATGAACCATCCAAGCATGTTGTCCTGTAGAATATTTGGCCATCCTCTATTTGACATAAAAAATTTGATAAGAACTCTCTTGAAGATTTTGGTGGGGCTTCTATGCCACAACCCTACAAAACATTGTTAGTATGCAAATCTAAATATATAGAATGATAAACATCATAATGGTTAGCAAATTCAATATGTAGTCTACAACAACAAGTAGTGTTTGTGTGTGATTTATCTTGACATAAAAAGGTTTAAGCATTTCAAAAAATATTTGAGAAATACTAATTTGAAGATAATCATTTTGAAATTTATGAAAAAATTGGGTTTGAGTCGTATCCAAAAAATGCTTTGGATGTGGCTCACGGTTCTGACTACTGACTCTCCTTCTTACGACATCTCTTTGATTCAGAGATGGCCTTGTATTATTCTTCCAATAATCTTCAATTAGTGTTCTCAATGCTTCAACAACTTTTTTATCTTTATGTGGCAGTCTTCCCAAGAATGCCCATAATTCATTTGAATCAGTGCCCTCAATTATTTTCCTCCTTTGAATGGCTTTTGATAAAGTTTTTCTACTAATTCCCATTTGTTCACTTGTCTTTTTAATGAGACAAGATCTCTTTGTTTGATAGCTAATTACCAAAGTCGATGTAATGACATGTCAGGTGACATTACTATCCTTTGAGTGTGAGGTTTTACCCACACTCTCATAAGCATCCATTAGATTCTTCACAATAGTGTTTTCACTTGATGCATTCGATGTTCTCAACCCAAGAGTCTTAATGATGTTTATGTACTTTAAACCCCGCATCATTTGAACAAATAGTTGACATCTTGCAGTCTCATTTAGCCTTTCAAAGAAGATTTTCCAAATCTTATCAGCATATCTTCTACAAGTGCATTTTGGAATCTTACCTTCCATGTGCTACAAAATATCCTCATCAATATTAATCAAAAACTTTTGCTTTCTACGCAAAACTCTAGGTGGTGTTCTCCTAGGTACATACATATCAACATTAGCAATTTCATCAATATTTAATTGAGGTGGGCTAGATTACGTACCTTTGATCAAGGGTGGAAAAGAAGACATACCTTGAGGTTCACGTGGGGATGATGGAATACCTTCTTCGTCAAATCTGATTGATTATGTACTCTCAAATTCATATGTAGTGGATGGTGTCCAACCATACTCACTTGTGGTAGATGGTGTCCCTCCATATTCGCTTGTGCTTAATGGTGTCCCTTCGTATTCACTTGTGATAGAGGGTGTGTCTCCAACTACGGTATTTGCATCTCTCCTAGCATGAATCTTTCACATTCATGCCCTTTGTGTTTCTAATTTCTTTTCTCTTTTTGACGGTTGAGGTTCCTCTTCAATTGGCTTGTTTTCATCAATCATTCCCAATTTCTTCTTTTCATGATATGTCACCACCCATTCTCTCTCCTATTCTTTGAAGATTTCATACTCTTTGTCTATTAAATTTTTCTTCCTTGTTTGTTTCTTTAGCATGGCAGATAATTTTACCTCTAGCATGGTAATGAGATGAATATTAGTTCCTCAAAAATGTATCCATTGAAATAAATGAAATATATATGCCATTCAAGGCTTCATAAATAGACAAAATAGTTGATGAGGTAGCTAAATACTGATGAGATAATTTAGAAATAGATGGAAAGAAGGGAACAAGTCTTGGGGAACTTTTTGGAGTCTTTTAAAGGCATTAGGGGTGTTGGGGTGTGCCTTGACAAGTTGAAAGCTTCCTTGTACAAGCCTAGTGAAGCCTTGTTTATGGCTTGTAAATCAATATTTTGATACATTTGTTTTGGGTGTTTGATCTTGTGCTTTTGGGAACTTGTGGAGGATAGTGTTAGGAGTCTAAAACCATGTTTCATTGTCTGGTTAATTCCTTTAATCATTTTTTTTATTTTGACTGTCCTATTGGTGAATGTTGCAAAGTTGCATGGGCTTGTGTAGGAGAAATGGAAGAATGGATGTTTTTGGGTGCAAGGTTTGTTTGTTTGGTCATGTTGTGTTGTGTGAAGAGTGTTTACATCATCCCCAAGTACTATTCAGATTTTTGGTTGTGTGAATCAAATTGAGTGGTCAAGTTGCATTGTTGAGAAGAATAGCGAAGTTGGTGTGTGCAAATAGAGTATTTGAGAGAAGCTTTTGAAAAGGAAGTTGCTTCCCTTGCCACCCTGCATCATTTTCAATAGTATTTAGGGGTCTAGGTAGTTTAATTTTCAAAATTTACAAAATTTCTTAAGTTGTGAAATTAACAATCATCAAAAGTTAGATTTCACACGCTCACCCCTTGAACCCTAGTAGTAGTGGAAACTCAGTTTGTGCCCAATAACTCAAATGTTCTCCAAAACACCAGAGAAAATATTGATGTTTTTAGACACCCATTTCAGATTTATTACACATATTTCAATGTTACGTACAAATCCTTTGGACCAAATCCCCAAAAACACCCCTTCTAGCCTGACCTAATTAGGTTGATTAGGCCTAATTTGCAAAACAACATGCCCTCAAACTTATCACATGACCTTGAAACCTTGGGTAAGCATTTCTTAGGTTCCCAAACCTCCAAAACCACAACTAGATTCCTCTGGTAGGGACAAATTCATGCCAAACCTGAAAAAGATTTTTTTATGCACTATTCAAGAGGGTTTAATGAATATGCTACTTCCACAACCTCCCAGACTTTAAAAACAACTTGAACAAAGGAAATTAACCCTAAAAATTCCTAAAAGTTCAAAACATCATGACCTCCCATAGAGATTCTCCCAAACCCTAGGCCTAACCTCTCATTCACATGCATTTTTGTTCACAACAATATTACTCATATTGTAAGTTTGCACCCCTAACACCTATAGCTCGATAAAACCACACAAATGGCTTGAAATGATCCTTATTGCATTTTTAAAACACTAATCCTGCACACTTTACATGTAAATTCAAAAACTTTCCTTCAAAGGCTACAAAGATACTTTAGTGCAAGATCACCATTTTTCACATTTTAACACCTAAACTCAAAAAATCAACCTAAGACATGCTTAGTGGTCTTGATTGACCTTATTCAAAAAAAAAAATCTCAAAGACTCATCCACCTACCTATTAACCTCCTAATTACCATCAAATGATCAAATAAGGAGGATGAGGTGTAGGTGCTCCTGCACTAGGGTTATAAAAGTGTATTAAAGAGGGAAACCAGTGCTCACCTCTTTCAAATGTTAGTTTTGGAAGTTGAAGTGGTTTGTTTTAGGAGGGAAAATTTATAAAATTCCATGAGAAACTTGAATGGAGGATGATCCTTGGATTGGGCATCAAACCAAATGAGGAAATGTTGAGTTTTCGTTAAGAAAAATGAGGTTTTGGTGAGTGAAAATGAGTTTCTGAGTTGGGCAGTGTTATTTTATGTTAGATTGAGCATAAGCATGGTATTTTAGGCTTTTTTGAACAGTTGTAAAGTTTTGGAGTGTTTGGAAAGTGCTACTTTCAATAAAACCTAGGGTTTTTAAGCCTAGGGAGAGGGTTTTATGGTTTGGGTGGTATATGATTGAATCTCTGCAATCTAACATTGTGATTTGAAGTTTTGGTAGATATAAAATGCTTCCCCAATATTTCAAGAGATTACGCAAAGTTTTGAAGGTGGTCCCTTTGTAAATGTGGGCTAATTTGGGCCCTTAAAAGTGTAGAAAACTTGATTTGTGCAGTTTGGTACAAAACAAGCATCGATGATTGTTGGATAAGTTGAAAGGCTCTGTAATGGGTCCCTGATGTGTGTTTTTTTGTGAGTTGAAAGGTTGTGTGGGTGGAATTATACCCGATTGAGTGACTTTGATATGCTACAAGGAATAGTGTGAATATGCTGAATGAAAAAGTCCTGATGAAATTGTAAATTGAAAATTGTGTTTGCATATTGGAGTTGTGTTTTTCTATGTTGCATGCCTCCCCCTACTACATTAGGAGTATATTCCAATTTTTTATAGACTTGTATGGAAAATTCGGTAGCATAAATAAGGCAATCAACTAGTTTGTATAGCTATTTGACAAAATAACTCAATGAAAGCTTTGGAAGCATACACAAAGTAAGTCAATTGTTAAATAAAAAAATGCCTCAAAGAGATGTGATTTAAAAATGTAATTGGAAAGTGTATAAAATTGTGTAATTTAAAATGTCCATTGACAACCTAAGGTTGTAACATGACAAACAAACAATGATCAACATGGAATATGCAAAACAACAAAAATGAAAGCAAGTCATAATAGAATGAAATAAAATGTACAAATACTTCACATACCTAAAAAACTAGAGTTTGAAATGGAGGATTTCTACCCAATTATGTAGCCTTTGCTTATTCTTTCCTCAAACTCCTCAACAATTTGACTTTTTCAAAAGCTTGTTCCCCTCCAAACTTCAATTGTATATCAATTATCACTAGAATTCAAAATTGAATTGATATTATATGCCTTTCAACGCGAAAACTATGCTATTTCATGAAAAGGTGGTGAAAAGATCATGAAAAAAGTGGTGAAGTCTAAAAATCATGCATGGACACTTCACTCAATCTTCAAAAAGCTACTTTTTGTTGTAGCACGCGCAAAACCAAGAAAATATGCAGAATGTGGGCCAACATCACAGGTATATTGTATTTTTTTACCATTTTTAGTGCAAGACAAAATGTGCTTGCATTATAATGTAAGAGTGTTATTTCTTCCTAGAATGGTCATGTCTATACTTCTAAAAAATGTGCTTGCATTATCATAAAGTTGGTTTCTTTTATAAATTTATTTTCTCTCTTTGTCTATACTCTCTCCCACTCTCTCA
>VDFB02193867.1:665972356-666011522 GCA_007258455.2 Sequoia sempervirens
TCCACCCCCTCTCCCTCTCTCTGGACTCTCTCTCCCTCTCCCCATCCCACCCTACCTAGACAACTCTCTCTCTCTCTTAAAATTCTCCCTCCCTCTAAAGACATACATAAATACATACAAGCATAATACATATGTACATAAAATCATACATCCATACAATATACATGCACTAATACATATAGGCATACATACATAGATACAAGGATATATACATACATACATGACACACCAGAATACATGTACATACAAACATACAAATATATCAACAAACATTCAATAGAGTGGCATTTAAAATTAATGAAGACATAATGCAAGTGCATTATAATGCATGCACACTATGTCTTACTTGACATGTATCCTGGATAAGCAAAAAAATGTCAAAACTAAGACATAACGCGAGCGCGTTATAATGTGTTCACATTATATTTTGTTTTGGGAATCTCTAAGCCTTAGCATTGGTATTTTCCTTGGAATACCAACCCAAAGGCTTGGAGGGAATTCTCAACTACCAGAGATGTGTTTTTGCAAATTCTACAATTTTTTCACATAATCGAGTTCATGCTCACCGTCAGGATTGCATTTGGTTCAATATCGACAAAATTGAACAAATGGGTAATGTTAGGTTCTCTCTTAGCTATCCAGCAATGTAATTTTTTTCACTTTTTAACAATGTTAAGCCTTTCATCCATAATTTTTTTTGATTGTATGTCTCTTTTTCGCCAAAAAGTAGTGTTTGGTGTTTTTTTCGTTATAAATTAATCGTTCATCAAAATTTCAAATAAATTATATTTTTAGAAACTAGACTCCATTCTACAATTTTTTTTTAAAAAAAATAAAAAAATCAATTATCTTCAAAAAAAATTAGGGGGAGCACGGACAAAATTCTGCTTTTTCAGGAAGTGCCCAGTTAGAAAATTAGTAAAAAATCAAATATTCATTAAAAAATTATCATAAAATCGTGCATCAACTAGATACTGTTAGCTAACTTTTGACCCTAGCAATTTTAAAAATACTACAAAAAAGTTCACCGTGCTCGGGTCGTACAAGAGTTGCTATGTTATGTTTTTTTGACAAAAATGACACCAATTTGTGTACGTCTCTCTTTTGAACCTCTTAATCTCAACTATTTTCAAAATAAGTTAGTAGTTTAGAAGGTAGACTCAGAGCACTTTGATCCTTGTTTTTGTTCCATCTCAAAATTTTGAGTATAACTATCCTCAATTTCACGTCCAAGGTCAGTATTTCCTGATTTCAGAAAAAAAGTGGCCACTTAAGCCCCCTTTTTGGAACCATCTTGGTGCACTTACCCAAATAGTAATGGCATAATACTTCTATTAGGATTAGAATCGCTTTCATTGCAAAGCAACATAACTCATACAGATAATACAAATACAACCTTGTATTGCTAGGATATCGATCTATTACCCTATTTAGCTTTTCTTTGCTAAGTAATAATCAAGATAACTACTTATCATACAATTTAGATTCCCTAATCTAGCTCATATAAAATATAGATAAATGCACAAGCTCTCATAAACTATCCAATAGAAATAGTATGCACACAAAAATAGCATAAACACTTTCAAACCAAATTCAGACTTAGTTCCAAAATTAAAAAGAGAAAGAGAAGTAGTTTTTTCAAGCATGCCTAACCTATAAAATAACACTCGAGTATCCTGCAACTCCTTGCTCAATGTGTAATGGCTCTTCCTATGGATTCCTATATACTCAACTCTCCTCGTTCCTATTACTTCAAATGATCAATATTAATAGCTAACCTACTCAACCCTTTCCTCATACTAAAACAAATACTCTATGCTCTTCAAACTCACAATTATGTTGCTCTCAATATCACAAATCTAACAAATGATTTTAGAATGAAGCCTCAAAATAGATATTTTCTTCTCTTCTTATATAATACAAATGGAGAGATCGACTACTAAAAGAAAGTTGATATATTATCTTCACTTCTTTATTTTCTACTAGTCGTGGTTGTAGCTATATATTTTTTCAATTTCATATGCAAATAAAAAACGAACTCTACTTCCTCCCAAGTCGATTTGGCATGTTAGGTGCAACTTTTCTATTTGTTGGCACCTTCTTTACATTAGGAGAAAGTCATATATATTGGCATGTAAAAGTCCCAAACACAATAAGCATTTACCTCTTGCTAAATCACCCAAGTTCATGACTTCAATACAGATTATTCCACATTATTTTTACTTATTCAAAGCTTCCTATCATATGTTTTGCATGGTTTTTAAAGCTCTATTTACACTTTACTTCATGGTATTCATTCCTTTTATTTCTTTGCCAAGTGTGTGCCTATGTTGGGAAGCTTTATTGTTTATAACAACCACTATAAATAGTTTCCAAACTTGCCTATGTATGGCATTTACCTATCTCCTTAATGCATGGTATCTTTTCCATGAAATATGCCTTCAATGTATATTTTATAACAACAATAATATGCATATAATATCATCCATGTACATATATATATATATACGCTCTTTATTATAATATATATATCAATATATATATTATAAATATATTCATATATATATATATATAGGTTATTAAATTATATATATATTACCATCATTTACACATAACAATATATCTATATATATTGATATGTATATGTATGCAATACATACATTTATAAATGTGAATGTTCGCATACATATTACGTATCTACATACATGGGTATATGTAGACATTACGATCTATGCATGCTCATACATTCATATGTACATATGTATGTGCCATTGCATATATACATACATATATTCCAATATATATACATACCCACATATATTCAATACACTATATGTCTCTTGATCATCATAAGGGTTTTAACACTTTTACTCAAATTAACTAAATGATCAAAACAATTAAGACAACCATCCTACTATCTAACAACCATAAAGCTATCAACTTGGTTTAACACATATTGACACCGAACTTAAACTGACTCAACAAGGTTACCATACCCAATGCAATGCATGTGTGAATCTACTCAGATAGACATACCAATGGTTTCCATACCAAAATCCTTTACTGGGTGATACTCTCCCTCCTCCTTGAGAGGGTTCGAACCTTTCCTACATCCAACTTAGTGCAACATGTACATAGTCAGCTGATACATATAAATTATATTCATCATATATCATAAGTATCATTAAAGAATTTAAATAGTAATTCATCATAATGCATATTCATACATTTCATTCATCCATTGAACATATTAAAGTCATAATCTTGCATTAAAAATATATTTACTCGTAAAAGTAAAAGTAATTTGGTAACTTAGAAATGGGGTGTAACATGATGAGTTATTTGAATGAATGGATGGAGATTAGATCAAGGTTCGTAATCCATGAGAGTTCTAACAAGATCCCTTAATTCATGGAGAAGAGGGTGAAGATATTTTGAATTGAAGGGAAGAAATTGAATTTGAAAAGGAAATATTCCTTGGGGAATATTCTTTGTGCAAGTTGGAGGGTTGGAGGAAAATTAGCTAATTAAATAATTCATGAAAATCAGTTAATTATACAAGTTGGAAAAAATAAGATCTTTAATTAAACAATTAGGAATTATTTAATCAAATAGGATGAATGACGTTTAATTAAATAATATTGAATTATTTAATCAAAAGGGGAGAAAATGATTAATTGTGATGAATTAACCAAATAACCTTAGTTATTCAATTAATAGGGGAATAAGGTGAATTTAACTAAATAATTGGACATTATTTAATTAAACGGATGAAATAAGTGATAATGATGATAAAATGGTGTTAGTTAGTAAAATTGGGATGTGTGATATATGTTCAAGACATTTTTTAGGTATCTACACTACCTAATGGTAATCCTTCTTCTAGTATCAAATTTCTTAGGGTGACTATCTATATTTGGTCTTCAACTGTAGTGGAGGGACAACTTAGAGAATGTTCCCATTGCTCTTCAATGTCCATGTTGGGTCCTCTTTGATTTATAATGTGCAAACCAAAGCTATCATTTTCACAACTACAAACTAACCCATCAAAAATTTCACAAATCTTAAAGCAAAGTAATTTGAATATTTCCTAGTCAACCTCTATGTAGTCAGTGTGTATCATCATGGAGTTTCCTTCTCTCATGTCAACAATTACTAAAAGGTCAAATAAGCTAGAATTTGTGTGACCCATTTTGGGCAACCATCTATCATGTTGTAAATCTTCATCAAGCATCCTATAAACTTGAGAGATCTTATCACATGGATGTGTCAACAAGTTAGTGCCAACAAATAAATCACCATATACCTTACACTTTCTTATGGTCAAACTCAGTCATTCTCATCCACTGAATGGAAAATTTGTAATCAATGATGAGATTATCCCCATGAGAAATAAAATCCTCTTAAGTTGTATTCTACAACTTCCATATTGGATACTCTAAGAACTCAATTAATTTGTTATTCTACATTCCTTTTAGCCACTTTGGTGAATGATAGAACTTGCTTCCTCCATGATAAATTATCATTTCCTATTAACTGTTGCACTTGACCATAGTTTCCATTTTAGATATTAAATTGGCATTCACATTAGCACCTTTGGCATATATTTATTTTTATGTTGCAACTAGCAAGGTGTTGAAAATACCCCTTGGGATCTCCAATTTAATTCTAACCTTATTTGCCTCATTTTCAATGGTTCCATCAAGAAAAATCAATGTGAAGTTTCCAAGTATGATGTTTGGATCCAATGATTGATCTATAAATCGTGAACATGAATCCTTCACATTGTGGTTAGGATACACAATGAACCCTATGTGAGCTCTCATAAGCCTCCTTTCATTTTGAATGCAAGGGATGGAGAACTCCAAAGCAATCCCAATTCCTCTATCCTTTTTCACCCTCAACAAATCACCATGGATTTCATATGCAAAAATAATTTGAAACTTAGAACAAAGCGTCAACATGCCCTATAGTGCAAGTTGTATCCCTTACTATATGAAATGAAAGAAAATAGGTGTCTCAAAATGGAACTATATAATTCACCTATTTTGTTCTCAATTTCATTCAATATGTGTACTATAATTCATAAATGAGAATTAGAAAATAAACCTAACTGATATAACAATTAAAAGGAAGGTTTTGAGAGGGTTAAATGTTGTGTACCTATTGCAAAAAAGTTCTTTTTCAAACCTCACTAAGGACTCATTCACCCTATGGAGAATGGGTCCTAGCTAGGGCTTTGGAAAAATGGTTTTTGGGTTTTGTTCTTCTTAGTTTGCACTCCTAGATTCAAGTCAGACTTTGTCAGAAAGTCAGAAATAAATCTTGTAGCTCAGTTTCTGTGATTTTGCAAGAAAGGTGACAAATTTGACAACTTTTGCAATTTTTCTATCCAAATGATCTTCAACCTAAAACTTGCAATCACACATCAAAGGAGAGAAAAATATTGTTTGTTAGGGGGTAGGGGTTTGCATTAGTCAAACCCCGTTTTGGCAATTAAACCTAGAAATGAATGAAAGCATAAAGGAATGATGAATGAACAAATATAATGTCATAACTCACCACACCTCATTTGAAATCTTGGAATACAAATTTGCAAACTAGCATGAAGTGGCCTCAATGAATGTGGATCTTGATATGAAATAATTCCTTTGAAATACTTGAATTGATCTTGAACGCTACATCAACACATTAACTCAACAACATGCATGATGCATTATGCCTTTGACATGATGAAATGGATCTTGATTGCTACAATAATCTATAATAATCTACCCTTGAATGCCTTGAAATGCTCTTGAATTCTCTTGATCTCATAAATTTGCTATTAGCATGATTGCATAAAAATTCTAGCTAGGTGAAACTAAGTGAAATGGCCTTGTATTTATACATATCTTATTATTAATTCCTAAAAATAAAATATCACAAGCTAACATCAAATCTTGGATTTTAAACCAGTAAAAATACCACCAAAAACATATTTCAAGGAGGGGTCCTAGGTCACTCACTTAGGACACATTCAGGCAATGTGAAAGATCATGTAAAAATAGGGTCCTAAGACCTAGTGAGAACCCATTTGCCATGGAAAATGGGCCCTAGGTCACTAACCTAAGACACACACCTTCAAAAATCAAGTGTTGTGTAATAGCATTTATGAATGTTGAGTTTTATCTCTCAGAATTTGCATTTAATTAGGCTTGGATTTGAATTAAAGGGGTCAATTAAGGAAAATTAACCTCAATTAATTAATATGTCCCTAGATTAATGTGAAAGTGTAAAGGTACACCTTACAACATCAAAAATAAGGCACAATTAAGTCCATTTAGCTTAAAAGGGCCTAAACTTAATGTGAATGTGTAAAACACATTATGTAACACTAAATAAAGGAAACATTAGCTTCATTTTAATATTAATTATTCACAAATTAAGGAAAAAGGGATACTTTTTTTGTTACTACACTATATCCCCGGGCTTTTTGCATGCTTTCCATGATGACTAGAATTTTGCAATGACATAGGAAGCAATAAATTTGAAACATCATCATACCTTTGGATGGAAGTAATTTTCTCATCCCTATTTGCCAAAGAATTTGCTACTAAGATATGCTCAAAACCTCAATTTTTGTGACTCAAAACCCTTGGATTAGGGTTAGGAATGTTCCTCTCAAATATATATCCATAGACAATGCTACTTGGGAAATTAATCAATGGCTCATAGTTTGGAAGCTTGAAATATCTTGTATGACTTGGCACATATCCTTTCGACTTGAACTCTTCACATTCATCAAGTTGTGACTCTTCCTCCTTGACTTTAACTTGCATGTTAGGATCCTTATGCTCTTGATTAATGGGTTGTTTTTAGTTTTATTCTTCTACTTTCTTCATCTCATGTTTAACTTCTTTCTCATTTGGAATTTGTGGCTTGTGCACGTAGCTATCACTGGTTCTTCTTCCACCATCTTCATTCCTAGCTCTCTATCCAACATTTTTGCTTCCTTTCATGATTCTTCTGGCTCCTGGTCCTTAGTATCCTCCTTAGTAACTTTTGAATTTTCCTCTTTTTCTCTCCTTATGATGTAGTAATAAAGTTCCCTTTTATTTGGATGAAAACTCAAATAATCAAAGAAAAATAGGTTTTCAACTTTATCAACCAATTTTTTATACTAAATAAAAAAGTTTGGATGCTTCAATTCTATACCTTTCTTCAATTTCCTCCAACACTCTTCTATCTTTCTGAATATCTCTTAGTATTCCTCATAGGTGACATTAGATTTATAAATAATAGAATCTTGTTCATATTTACATTAAGCAATAATTATGCGCTCATCTTTTTCTTAATGCTTTTAGAGTTCTAAAGTTGCTTCAATGTTGCTTCAAAAGTTGTTTAAGATCCATGTCTTCTTTCTTAGGTGAGAACCTAGGTCACCAATCCATGTTCTTTCTCCCAAGATCCCTTCACAAAATCAAACTCACTAGTTGGAAAGATCTTTTCTCTAATACCATTGTAATGACCCCTTCCATAATTTTTAATAAAATAATATATTTATAAGTTAAAAACAATCTTCACCAAATTATATTTAAAAAAAAAATTAATCATACTCAAAAAACACCAATAACTAGATAGACAGTCACATAGGCTTGTACAAAATGAATCAAATTCTAGCAACAACTTATACTGATTAAATTTTCAATCTCTACAATAAGGGATTGTTATGACAATTGTTACAATAGCAACACACAACTACAAATCTACAACAACAATGCAAAAACTAAACAATCGAACTTTCCTACAAATCCTTGAAAGTACAATGTACTCTCTGAGTGAGAACTCCTTTAGGAACCAAAGGGTTTCCATCCTATGATCCTAGCAACCAATGGGTTTTTATCCATCGACCACTTTCTCCTATGGGATTTTGTCCATAGAAGATATCTTGAACACAACGTGCTATAGAAGAGAAATTGGCATAATATGGATGATAACAATTAAAATGATTTTCTAGTTTTATATTATACCCACCCAAAAGATCAACACGTTGTCCTAGAACCAAGTTGATGCTAATATCCAAATTTGAATTCTACACTCTACATGTCATAGGTCGGCCTTAGTGGGAATTTTGCATGTTACATAACAAGTCAATCTTACAAGCCTTACATACTTTCTTATTGGAGGTTCAAAGTTTATCCTTCCTTCTAACTTGGGATGCATCAGGCTACAACCCCAATCCCTGACCTTTGAAAGCTCCTTGGCATGCATCTAGCAACAATCCCAAACCCCATCCTCTAACAGGTCCTTGGAATGCATCAAGCAACAACCCTAATCCCTGACCTTCGATAGCTCCTTAGCATGTGTCAAGCTACAACCCCAATCCCTAACCTTTGATAGTTCCTTCACATGTGTCAGGAAACAACCTTCATCCCCAACCTTCAATAGGTCCTTGGCATGTGTCATACAACAACCCTGATCCTCAAAATTTTATAGGTCATTGACATGTGTTGGTAGCAACCCCAATCCCTAACCTCTAACCTGTTATTGGAATGCATTGAGTAGCAACCTTGATCCCTAACCTCTGATAGGTTCTTGGCATGCATTGTGTAATAACCCCAATCCCCATCCTTTGATAGATCCTTGTATGGATCAAACAAAAACTCCAATCCCCGAACTCCAACAACTCCTTGAGGAAACAATCTTTCTTTTGATTTTGAAAATAAGGACATGACAACTTTTGCCCTATTTATTCTAATTGGTCATTCAAATAAAAAAAATCATTCAAGTAGCTAATTTTTTCAATATCACCTAGTCTGTTCTAATTCAAGATTCAACTAAGTTTCTTCAATGTTAAACAAATTAGCAACATCACCATCCTTATAGCCCTCTATAATTTTTTTCCATAATTTAGTTAAATTATCTAAATCAACAAAATTTAGATTTAGGGCCAAAACTTTACTATTAATTCCTCTTGTTTCTTCAAGTTTGTTAGTCCAAAATGTCTTTTCTTTTGCAACTTGAGGCTTGACCACTTCCTCCTCAACAATATTCCATAATGACTTTTCTCTATGTGCCTTTTTCACCATGAGCTTCTAGTTTGAAAATCCACTTCCATCAAAGATAGGCAAACCTCTAATATTGTTCAAACTCATGATGTGAGTGCAATTTACAATAGAGGGAACCGAGTAGTTTAAACATTCCTTTTGAGTGGTATCTTAATACTTGAAGTAGAGAAACCTTACTATGATATATTATGGGAGCTTGGCCTTGCCCAACACTCTACTACTACCTAATTTTGTGATAACTAAAGTGACATACAAATTGCTAAAAATTTGGCTTTTCATATAAAAATCAAATATTTAGAAACTAATGTCTATTACATCTCAGATCATGTTCAAGCTCATGCCGTTCATTTGCAATATTATTTTAGTAATGAACAAACAACAAACATATTCACAATGAGGAGAATACAAACCAAAAAAATTAAACTATATAGACTGCTTGATATGGTAGATATAAACATTAAAAAAAAATAGTAACATAGTGTCCTCCCCTCTTTTATATATCATCTTTGTTTATATTTCGTTCTAATCAATTTTTAAAAAAATGTTAAAAAAAATAAAAAAGTCTAAAATTTTCTGTACTTAATAGAACATTCCATATTTACCAAAACATTTTTAGATGCAATATTCAACTTTAAAAAAATGGCTTTCTATTGAGACACAAAGAAGGATGATTAATCATCGACTGACAATTAAATTAAATTGTAGCGTGAATTTGTAAAATAGAAATCTTTGAATTTTAATGTAAATTCATTCTATATTTTTCGTGCAGTGCCCTGTTTTCCCCTGTTTTGGAGGTCCTTACAAACAATTTTAGTTAAAAATCATTTTGCTAGATTATTGTGAGATATATAAACACCGCTTTTAAATCCCTGGAAGTGTTTGGTGAGAAGACCACAGGGTAAACAGGAGATTTATTGGTTTCAAACAGACCAAAATAGCGCTTCTCCTCATCCCCAGCCTTCTGATTCTCATTGAACAGTGCAAAAATATATGTCTCAATTGCCGTTCCAGGTCTCTTTGGCGTTCCAGCATTGGACAAAACATGCTTGATGAGATTGTTGTTGTATGCTTGGGCATTGTCCACGGTAGCCGCATAGGTGCCTGAAGAAGGCCACCCGCTTTCAGTTATTACAATTGGAATATTGGAATATCCCAGCTTTTCCATAGCAGATATAAAACTGTCGACCACAGCGTCGAACAAGTTCTTATACATTAGATCTCCATCATTCACGACGGTACTAGTCGATGTGAACAATGCATAGTCTGCAGAAATTGAACCTGTGTTGTCTTTGTAGCTGAAGTATGGATAGATATGGGCCATGAAAGGGGAGTCATTATCTGATAGAAACTCAAGTATAGCACTCATATTCTCACCAAATGTTCCCGCAGAGGGAGGATATGACCTGGACAG
Organism: Sequoia sempervirens; assembly: GCA_007258455.2. Classification (NCBI taxonomy): domain Eukaryota; kingdom Viridiplantae; phylum Streptophyta; class Pinopsida; order Cupressales; family Cupressaceae; genus Sequoia; species Sequoia sempervirens. Next base: position 665,982,818 of record VDFB02193867.1, read on the forward strand.
CACCGACGCTGCGTGTGGTGTGGAGAGCTTGATGTTGTTCTGTAGATTGGCGTTGCTCAATGCCGTCTGAATGTTGCGCATCACAGGCAGGAGATACGAAATGTATTGTCTGTTTGCAAAAACCTCATTTCCCACTGCAATGTATTTGATGTTGACAGAAGGATAAAATGGTTTAATGTTGTCAGTCACCCATGCGTTTGCTGCATCCTGATCACCTGCAATCTTCTCAAGCTCGGTGTTGCCAACTCCCACAATCACTTCGATTCCAGAATTCTTCAGAGCCTCCAGCGCGTCCTGATTTGCTTGGTATAATCTCACCTTTCCTATGTTGTTCGATTTCAGCAGATTCACCACATCGTCGTTAGAAGGCAAATTGTTTGAAAGCATTCCGTAGCAGACTCCTATCTTTGCACCATCTGCTAGACATAAAAGAAGAAAGGATTTATATGTGTGAATATTAAGAGATTTTATTAACATGAGATCAATACAACTTTCTTTCTTTACAACAAAATTAGTTCAATTTAATTTCTTAAAATTATTTTCATAACTGGAGAATGTTTCAAGTTTTCGAGGAGTGTCTTTAACATTTTGTTTGTAATGTTGGAGAACTTGTACTCTTGAAAGGGAGGTCACAAATTCAAGTTCTGTAGGGCTAAAGTTTGTACATCTCATTTGTAGCATTGTAGCATAGTGAGGTGCCTCCTCCATAAAATTTGGGAAAATCTCATGTACTATAAGCCATCTGTAAACCCAAAAATAAATTACTGATATTGTAAACTATAAAAAGTTCTATTTCCATTTCCATAATAACCTTTGAGTGATTCTGTTACAGAAATAGGCCCCTAAATTTCCTTTTTACCTAATAAAAAACATTAAGTATCTTACATTATAAGATTAAACTAGCAACCAATAGTAGCCGCTGTAAAACAAGCATAGCACTACCAAAAAAACATTTGGGAAATTGTAAAACTATCCAACGGGTCACTCTCATAGCAGGGAGACCTGTCAATCAGTGATTATAAGCCCTAGTATAAATTCCATTGATTGAAACTGCAACCAATTCCATTGAGGGAACAATGTGTCTCATTGCCTCATCCAACCCATGAAACTTAAAGCCTTTATCACCTTAACCCTTCCAATAGAGGCATTGTGTATCCACTAGTAAGTTCCATGGTCCCTGTACTACTATTTTCTTATAACCATACAAATGTGCTGGCAAATTTTCTTTAATGTCTACATCTTCAGCATTAGTTTCTGAATCGTAGCATCTATAGCTTTTATATCAACCTTAAACCCAACCACAGACTCCTTGCCCTTTTTCTCCTGGTGTCAAAGGATTTTCTGGAAACCCAGATAATCCTTGTCCTCAACATCCATTTCAACAGGATAGTGCACCAAGAGAGCAAGCAAACTTCCATGCACAACTGCATCACCCACTGCCACTTTCAACATTTTTTAAAAAACATCCATAATGGTGCCCCTCAACCGAACACATATTAAAACAAAATTTAATCCCATCCTGCCCATCATAAACTTACATGCTCCAACCCGAATGTCTAAATATTGATTGCCACAAGAAAAAAATAATAAATGTTGCATAAGCGAGAGGAGAAGACTGGTTTAAGCATCGCTGCCAATTATAACATAATCATTTCCCCTAGAGGCTTTGGCATGCCAAATGGGATGGCCAAAGCCACGAAACCTAGCCTTAGGTGGTTGATCATAAGCTAACAGTTCAGAGCTCAATTATGCCAATCTTCCATCTCCCTACTTTCGAGATAAGATTCACCACTTCATTTGTCAGGTAATCCAGTATCCCATTCTGTCTTAGAAGCCTCTGTTTTTGTTTTTTGGTTTGCAGAGGGATTATATTGGGGTGGAGTCTAAAATTTTCAGGAGATTTTGCAGATAAATTTAAATTCCTGCCAAAAAATTTCAGGATAATTTTTGGAAGAAAAGAAATCTCATTCAACTATCATCTTTAAAAAATAAAATCAGCTAAATTGTTTAGAAATATTGTTGTTAAGAAAGCTAATAAAACCAAGAAACTTTTGGAGCTTAAAAATTTAAGCCTGTGAATTCATTAGACTATCTGTTTTAAAATACTCCTAAATTTTTTTTTAGGACACCTACTAAAAAATATTAGAAAGCCACCCTCCATAAGACCAAAACCTAACAGATTTTGGTAATTTAAATTAAAATTATACCCAGAAATTTTTGCTTAAAATATTATAATTTCTTCCTTATAAGGAATTAACAACATTTTTATAAAACTTTGTGTACCCTGAAAATATAGGTACCTTGACTGCAACAATAATGTAAAGTTAAACAAGTAAAGAAGATAGCAATTCTAATTTCTTCCTCTATGCAACTAAGCGTCTGAATAAGAGTGAATCTCACCTCCATGGGTTGTGTAGAATGAAAGGACAATGAAAAGAGCCAAAGCATAGCAATCCTTTTTTCCTTGCCGGGAAGCCATGCTGCTTTGCAACACCACACAAATACTCCACCCCAAAACATATCAATATTTACAGGATGGTCTGCAACTATAGAAAGCAAATCTAATATTCATTAAGTCAGTCAAGTCAGAGTCTTCGCCCTGGAAGAACGGCAATTGCGCGCAATCAACAGGAGCATTGGAAAGTCGCCAAATTCATCCACTTGGTTCATTTCGGGTCAGATTTGAATAGGAACAAAACTAGAGTCGTTTATGCACCTTCTCTACAGTACGGGAGACATTTCGAGCAGAGGGATTCACGGCTGTAATACGGTAAGAAGGTCATGAGAATATGGTTCAATTTCTTCGTCGCAGCTGTCACAGATATGACTTGAACAATCACGGAGATGACTTTGACATACGCGGTTTAGTATCTTTTGCTCTCCTCCTTCAAGGACCGTAAAATTTCAATTAATTAATGAACACAGTCAAAAGTGTATTTAGAGATGTACTTTTTCTATACGGATAGAATATTAGAGATGTACTTTTTCTATACGGATAAAATAGGAGAAAAAAATTTAGTCATTTTTTTTCTTATGTCAGATATAAATATTGTAATTAGAAGATGTCGTAATGTCCATCCCTGTAGTTCCTATTTTCATTTATAACTAGCACTTACATTTATGCGATCTACTTATTTTCATTTATAACTAGCACTTTATCTATAAGAGATTCAAAGAATAAGAAGATAAGAAATTAAAGATAAAACTTAAATGAAGCATACAAACAAATAGGTAGAAAGGTATACCATCAAAGAAGAATTATACGTTTTAGCAAATGTGTTATTTAGTGTTATCATATAAGTTTTTATTTTTAATGTTATAATTTATTGGCTTTAATTTCACGACCTAGTATGTGTATGTCCCATGTGTCTATGATCCAAGCTTCCAATATACCAATAGATTGATAAAAGAAATTCAAGATGTCTATCCTCTCAACTCAAGATGTGAAGCTAATAAAAATTTAGAGACTTTATTGAAATGAAGACTATGTTGAACCTTTTATTGCAAAATCTAAACAAGCAATTAGATTGTAAAGCTTTGAAGTAGTAGCAATTGTGAAGATGAACAAGGTAATATAACAATCTATTTTATTTTATTTATATTTGAAGATAATTTACAAATATTGGAGTAGCTTCTTATGACCGTCAATATTGTTGAGCTCCTTGTGAACATCAACATTAGATATTAACACTAGAAGTCAACAATGGAAGATTAAGAGTTGTCATTTAGACCAATAAATTAATCCCTTATGAATATTAATATTTATTATTAGATACTAACAATAGAAAACCAAGAATCACCTTAAAATTTGATATTATATAAATTGGTCTTACAATAACACTAAGAATGTAAAGCATTTATCTTTTATAAAAAAACAAAATGCTTGGCCACAATAAACATGTGCTAAACTTAAGGAAATTTCAAACTCTACAAATTGGAGGGATGAGAGAAAGTTCATCTCCATCTTTCACAACAATACAATCAGAAGTGTACAATAAGGTTACCGCCATGCAATCATATATTGCTTTTGAACTTAGTAATTACAGTATAAGCTTATTAACACAATCCAAAATAGCTGAAGCTTATTTTTCTTTTGTTCATGAGTGCATTTTTCTAGTTTTGTGAATCCTATATTGCTTTATTTCATTTCTCTATCCATAATATGATACTCTACCAACAAATTAGACATTTGGATTAACATGGGTGATAATGCACATATGCATGCATAATCAATCATGCATACCATCTTTTCGAAGCAAAAATTTGTGAAAAAATTCATGTATCGAATCAAGGACTAATTTACAAATATTTAATTGTTACTTTGAATCACACATCTCTACATAAAGAATACCACTCTTATAGGTGACCAATCATATTGAACAACCATGTATGTAGAAGAGTATAGGAAAAAAGAAGAAGAAGCAAATCTAATAAACACAAGTAGTCAATGAAAGGAGAATATACCAAAGAAGGTGAAAATGGAAATATTGTATTGAGTGTAAGGATAATGTAGGAAGAAATACAATTGATGCACCAACCTGTGAAGTATAGAGTGGATACACAATAGCATATGACTTCATTGAGAATTTTAACATATGAAGATGGTTTGATCTCCACTATTCACTATATATGAAAATAGCTCTGGCAACCATTGCATTTATCCATTTGATACCAACTTAATGGTTCTGTCAACAAAATTGTCACAATAATAACATGAAAAATAAGAAGAAAAAAAATAAACAAAAATATTAATCGACCAAATAAGCCCAAAATTCATTTCACAATATAAAATATATCAACATGGAGAAACAAATATATATTACAATAAAATATCATATATCAAAAAAACCATAGATAAAACCACAAAACCAATTCTATTTATTTAACAAATAACAATAGAATTATTTTTGAATGAAATAAAACAACAAAAATATCCGACTGTGTACGTATTTTTAAAAAATCACTAAAACCATGGCAAGTAACTTGCCTAAAGATTCAACACAACTTGTGTTGTGCTATTGATAGATTATAGCATCTAAAGTTTTTTAATATTTCGAGATGCCTTTAAACACAACTCCAAGATGGGCATAGTTTAGATAGGGAAAACAAGTGCCTAGACTAGTGTATGAGTCCCTAGATAACTATGCAAATCAATAGTTCTACAAAGATCTTGTGTTACTTTGGGAAATAAAAGAACATTAACTAAAAAGTGTTTGTGCAAAGATCAATAAGAATACAAAGACAAAGGTTAAGAGCAAATTAAGCACTCAAAGTAAAAGTTTGAATAACTGAAAAACCACAGCACAAAGAGTCTTGAATATGGAATGTCAAGGTGCTATGGGCCCTGACTTACCACAAGGGCAAAGCCCAACAACTACTTTGAAACTTAAGCAAGTTGAAAATGCTCATTTTACTAACAAATCAATCTAATATGTTTCACAGAGAAATTTGAATAAATTCCCTGGATGTCTCGAGTAATTTTGTCTCATTGAACAAAAACACCAAATGAAATGATATTAAACACATGACATTCATGAAGGGAACACAAAATAAAGTATAAATTAAACATGGAATTCATTATATCTCTTTGTTTTATCCATATACAATTCATACCTAGCAACTTATCTATAAGCTTGAGTACCTCTTCTCCATATTTTACATAGGTTTCCCCTAATCATTCAATGTCAATTCATGCTTTAAATTGTGAACTGGCTATGTATGTTGCAATTAACTTTATTTACTCGTATGTGAGGGATGTTTTTGGCTAGTGCTCTACTAACTTGACAGATGTTGGGGAGATTTAACAAACAAGGTAATCAACCCAATCCAAGACTATGTCATCTAAGATGTCATAGAAGCAACCGTAGCCTTCAAGCATATGAGTATAGGAATTTACTAAATAGTGTCTTCCTTTTTCATTCAAAGGAAGATAAAAAGAATCTTGTGACACCCCTTTAAGCCTCTTCAACAATGAAATATTTATCTCATGATTTATTATCTACAAAAGAAAATGCCAAACCCCTGAAATCATTGCCCCAAACATAAAATATTCAAAATATCTAATTTGGATATGCATGTTTTAATGGTGTGACTGTACAAACCTGGGAGAAGCCCCAGTCTTGGGGTGTTGGGTCTCTATTTTTTCTATTTATGAGTAGTGTGCTAATAAATTGATTATAGGAATAGATCATGGAGCTTCAACCGCACTAGTTACTATAGAAAATTGTAGTTACCAAGGAATTACACCGCTTATCTAGCCCAATGATATATTTTATAGGCTAGAAATCTCATCAAAACATGAAAATGATAGAAAGTGTCCATGAATATTTTACCCCAAATCTCACTAATGGATTGATCAATACATGTTAGGAGACGGCCGAAATCACTTTTTTTGCTTTGGGATCATTTTTTGTTAGTTTTCCGTCCTCACTTGAATTGTAAACCACTATTGTGGCTTCACCCCAGTGTATCTATCTAAAAGTTGAGTGGTGATCAACGACAATGACAGAGAAAGAATTACTGTAGACAACAACACATGTATTAATGGAAATATTTTCTAAATGGGAAAAACATATCTTAGAAAAAAATTAATGCCTTGAAATCTAAGATATTTTTGTTGAGCCACCTCTTCTAGTTGCCTCATTGTTCATATTCATTAAATGATTAGACATGAGACAAGATCTTTGCAGGCTTTTACCATTAAGAGATTATACGTGAGTCATTGGAGTTAAAATTTTCTTTTAGGTGTGGCGCAAGGAATATTTGAACCGTGCAGTTTACCTCTATTAATAACATGAGACAACATTCCCAGTGATCTCAAGACTTTTTGACGATATATTTATAGTGATCTTAAGATTGTTTGACAATGGGTAAAACCTGATTTTAGGCGTGAGAAAAGTTTGTCAATGAAATGTGGACTGGCAAGTCCACTTAAAAAAAAGCCTTATCGACTAAAAAAAATCCTTATCGTCTAATTAGTGTGAAAGAAGTGATTAAATTTTTATTGTATTTAACTTCATTTTCACATTTTTCTTGAGATGTATACAAAATTCAATGATTAAAAGTTTTATATATATACAATGTTGTTAGGCTGTAAAGTAGTTTTTGACTATTTGATATTTGACTAGAGTGAGCAAAATTAATAAATAACAAATTGCTTGTTCTATAAGTCTTATATAATGAATTGGAGAAATACCTCAAGTGAAGATTATCATCCATATTCAAGCCATCTCGTCTCTTAAAAAAAATTTAAGAGCTACTTCAAGATGTTAGTTTATTACTATTTATATTATAATAATTAAAATTATAAAAAGATTTGACTAGTTATTTGTCTTTGTATTTGTTAAACAATTATATGTTATAAATTTCTCTACTTAAATTATTATTTTTAAAGTAAACAATCAAACTTTTTAATAAAAAATATTTAAAAAATTAATTATCAAGACTCTTATTAATCAAAGAATTTGACATCTTATTGCAAACTTCATGTCAATTGATGAATTGAGGAGAACTATTAATTAATAACATTTATTAATATCTTCTTTGATGATCATTATAGACACTCAAAACTGTCATGATGATATAACATACTTGATTTTGTTCACTAACACAATTCCTAGTCTATTTCGCATAATTCGTCCATTTAATTAAATAATGTCAATTATTTAGTTAAATTCACTTTTTCTCCTATTAATTCAATAAATTAATTTTATTTAGTTAATTCATTTTTTTCATGCTAATTTCATTCTCATTTGATTAAATAATGAAAATTATTTAATTAAATTCCATAATCATACTTTGATTAAATAATTCATGATTATTTAATTAAAGTCTCTAATTTCATCCACTTGCATAATTAAATGATTTTAATTAATTGTTTAATTAGCTAATTTCTTTCCAAATCCTCCAATTTCCTCAACTTGCACAATAAGTATTCCCATGGAATATTCCCTTTTTTAATTCAAATTGTAGACACCTAAATTTGGACACTTAATTTATCCAAATTTATCCCCTTTCATATAAGCATCTCCTTATTTGCATTACTTAAGGGGGCAAGTCCACTTGTAGAAGGCAGCAGGTCCGCTTGTACAAGGGGGCAGGTCTGCCTGTACAAAGGGGGGACAGGTTTGCTTGTACAAGGGGGCAAGTCCGCCAGTACAAGCAGACTTGTCCCCTTGGACAGGCAAACCTACCCTTATACAAGCGGACCTACCCTATAGGTGGACCTACCCGCTTGTACAGGTGAACCTGCCCCCTTGGACAAGCGGACCTTCCCTACAGGTGGACCTGCCCCCTTGGATAGGTGGACCTAACCTCATCCAGGGGTGGACGTTCCCTTTAAACAACATTTTCCACCCTTCGTTCAGTCGTTTCGAGCACCCATTTGCCCACCATCCACACTTTTCCAAAATTCATCGTTTCATCACCAAAATCACATAAGTGCTACTTAGAACCTCATTAGATTCCATATCCATCATCAGATCATCCATCCCAATCACCTAGACTTTTTTTCGAGAGTTTTGATTTTTATGCTGAAACTTCTGGAGGCCATAACTTTTGACTCGGGTGTCCATTTGAGCTAAAATTTTATGGGTGGTTACGTTATGAGGTGGAATGTGGATTCCCAATGGATTTTGAGTCAATTGGACCCCGTTTTGCCACATTTTTGGGGCCTCAAACTTTCATCTTGACCCTTAAAATTGAAATTTAGTATTTTTTTTTCAGTTTTTGAAAAATCATTTTCATTAATAACTCAGAATGCATGTCTCAGATTTGGGATGTTAGTTGGAAATTCATCCTATCTTAGTTTTTAGTATTTTTTGGGAAGAAACTAGACTCTCAAAAGTATGTCCTTGAAGTTTCCTAAAATGGCATAATTTGACAATTTTTGAAAATTGCCAAATCTAGAAAAATTTGATTGTCAACAACTTACATCCTTTAAACCTCAGAACTTGGTGTAGAATCAATCCCATCACATCCTCCAGTCATTCTAGGATTCAATACAATCCTAATCTAAGCTTTAATCTAGTCTGAATATGAGCTTAACCAAAACCCTAATCTAAGTGTTAATCTATCTATAGTCAAGGTCTTAAGATCTCTCCCTTCATCTTCTTCAATTTTGTCCTATTCATCCTTTCATCCATTCCAAGATTCATTCTCCCAATTTGAGCATTCATTCATTCATTCATTTCAATCAATCATCTACTTGTTCTGAGTAATCTTTCATTTATTCCAAACTTTCATCTTCTCATTTCATCTTCTTGTTCTGAGATTCATTCATCTCTTCTTAGCAGTTGTTTACTCATTTTGAGTATTTTTTCATCCCTCTTGATCATTCATTTACTCTTTTTGAGTAATCTTCCATTCATTTCAACCTTTCATCCATCTGTTATGAGTAAACGCTCATCTATTTCAAGCCTCCTTTCACCATTTTGAACTCTTGTTTTGTCATTCTGATCATTTGTTTACTCGTTCTAAGTAAATGTTCATCTATTTCAAGCCTCCTTTCATCATTTCAAACTTTTTTTCTATCATTTTGATTATTCGTTTACCCATTCCATGTAAACATTCATCCATTTCAAGCCTCCTTTCATCATTTCAAACTCTTGTTCTGTCATGTTGATCATTCATTTACTCATTCTGTGTAAACATTCATCTATTTTGAACCCTCATTTATCATCTCAAACTCTCGTTTGGCCATTCTGATCATCTGTTTACCCATTCTGAGTAAACATTCATCCACTTCACACCTTCATCTATCATCTCAAACTCTCATTTGGCCATTCCCATCATTCATTTACTCATTCTAAGTAAAAATTCATCCATTTCAAACCTCCTTCAATCATTTCAAACTATCGTTCAACAATCTCGATCAATTGTTTACTCATTCCAAGTAATCTTTCATCTATTCCATACCTTCACCTTCTCATTTCAAGAATCATTCATCCATTGCGAGCAGCCGTTTACTCGTTGAGTAGTCGTTCATCCCTCTTGATCATTTGTTTACTAGTTTTGATTAATCTTTCATCTATTTTGAGCCTCATCTTGTTCTGCACAGTTGTTTTTCCATTTCTATCATCCATTTCTCTAATCAAATCATTGTTTTCCCCATCCAAATCCTCTAAACTTCATTTTAGGTAATTATCCAAATTGACCTAAGTGTTTGATCTGATTATCATCATTAAAATCCACTTAGGATTGTCATCCATCCTAAGTTAATCATCATCGTTGGCCCAATCAATCCATTTTTAATATCAAAGTGGATTTGGTGCCGCAATCATCCTTTGACCCAATCAATCTACTTCCATCTCAAAGAAAATTTGGTGTCGTAATCATCCTTTGGTAATCAAATCCAACTGTCAGAATCAATCCCATTGCATCATCCTAATCTGAGCTTTAATCCAATCCTGATTTGAGCTTGACCTAAATCCTGATTTGAGCTTGACCTAAATCCTTATTTGAGCTTTAGTCCATTCCCATCCAAAATATTTGATTCATCCTCTTTATCCTTTCATCATCATGAATCCTTATCCTCCATCAATAGTAGTTAAGGGAATCCCTAATTACATCGACAACAATAATGAAATCCTTGTCGATCAAGAATAATATGACATAGATCCCCTTGACACTATCATCACTAGTAAGTTTTCTCCACCGGCTTTCCAAAATCCAATCAACCCTTCGAGTTATCCTGTTATGTCTTCATCCATGCCTAATCATGCTCCTTATGCTACCTTTGACAAGGGATACCCATCATATCCTTCATCTACATCATCCTCTTATCCAACACCCGCATCCTCTTATCCTAGTCTGCTATCACAATACCCCTATCATAATCCCCCGTCCACATCCTCCTATCTCAATCCTTCATCTACATATACCCACTACCCTAATATTCCATACCAATTTTCTCACCCTAATCCTACATTCACACCTTCCTATCCTAGTCCAACACACCCATCAACTTACCCTAATCCAACATCCACATCTCCCTATACTAATCCAACACATGTGTCTTCCCATCCTAATCCACCATCCCAATACCTTTATTACAACACACCACCCATATCCTCTAGCATCAATCCACCATCCATGTCTTCCCATCCTAATTCACCATTCCAATATCCTTACCTTAAACCTCCCTCCAATCCCAATCCTCCATCTACTCCTAGTCTTCCATCCAATCCTAATCCTTCATCTACTCCTAGTTTTCCTTCCAATCTTGTTCCTCAATATAATCCTAATCCACCAATCCCTAGTCCTAATCCCCCACCAATCCATAATCCTTCATCCACTCCTACCTCACCATCCAAACCTAGAGTATTCAAGTTTCTCACTCCAGAAGTTCTCCAAGGACTTATAACAAAGAAGACATCCCCCACTCCACATATTGAAGTAGTGGACCCATGCAGTCCCAATCCATCATCCATGGTCACTAGTGGTGAGACCTTCTCCATGCCACACCTATCATTGATGTTACCACCCCTAGCACCACTCAAATCATTGAAACCATCACATCCTTTAAATCCACTGAGCCCCCATCTCCTACCATCACATCTACTGAATCCATTGAACACCCTCTTCCTACTCTGAGAGCCATCGAACCCATCAATGACACACAAGTCCAAGCCACTCTTCCCACTCCTAGTGAAAACACACAAGTCCCATCCATTCCTCCCACTCCTAGTATTATCAAAATCCATTCCCTTGAGCTTCATGAATCCTCTATTCCTCCATCTTCCCCACTTAAAGACTCCCACCAAGACTCCATTATCATGCCTCCCACACATGATGATTCATGCCAAGAGTCCAATCCAAAGCATGCCAACATATCCCCTTCTCTAGATCAAGATCCTTCCATCCCAGCTAATCCACCTCAAGATCACATTCCCCCATCCATTCCATTCCATTATCCCCTTGTCATTCAAGATTCCACTGCTCTATCTCCATCTCCATTGCATGATCCCACTACCACAAATCCAAATCCTATCATATCCCCTACTCTCTCTCATAATACCACCCATCCAAATGTTGCTATCCCATCATCTCCCTCTCATGATCCCCCCTCATCACCTAAACCTGCTATCCCTAGACCACTTGCATATCCCCTTGGTACTCTCACATTCTTCCATGGTGGCCTCCTTGTAGAAGAAAAACACAGTGTATATACCACCCATCATCCTCCACCTAATAAGGGACTCACATCATGTTTTCAGAATAATACAAATCCTATCATGGATCGCATGCTCAAGAAAATGAACTATCAAGGAAAAGGTCTAGGCCTTCATGAGCAAGGTATTTTAGAGCCCATCCAAGTCAAAGAACAAATCTGCATGCAAGGTCTTGGACCTATTTCCCAATACTCACAATCTAAAGATGTTGGTACAACCTCTAGACGTCCTCAACGAGCCTTTTCCAAAAGAAATGTCAGCACTTTCCATCGCTCCACCAAATCATATGCTGCCATCCCTCCTCCTCTATTGTATCACCTCAAAACAACCATCCATATTCCTCCTTCATCTACTCCATCCATTTTGGGTCCTTACATCCATCCATCCACCATCTTCCATCCTTCATCTACTCCATCCATCGTAGGTTCTTATGTTCCTTCACCCACTCCATCTTCTTTGGGTCCATATATCCCAAGATCACCTCCTCCATCTCATCCTTCCATCCATCCAATATCCATCCATGTCATCCAACATAAACATCCTAATCAGGATCAACAAAGGCACATACCTACACATTCTCCATCTACACATAATCCTCATAATCCTACCTCCATTGCTCCACATCACCCATATCCTTGCACCCATCCCATTGCTACTAAAAGCACTTTGGATGCTAACATAAAAATACATAAATCTGAACATCCACATGAATCTAAAGCTCCCCATGTACCCTCTAAAACACATGGTGAAGAGAAGAAAAATCTAAATCCAAATCAAATCCATAGACCATAAAGGCCCACCAAAGAAAAGATCAAAACCATGTGGATCCCAAAGAAAAAAGATGCAATGCCATCAAATGAAAAATTTGTAAGAACATCCAAAGTTTTTAATCCAAACGTAAATCATACACTTCCTCCATCTCCTAAATCTGTTTTGGGTCCTTATGTCCTAAAATTCACTATCCCATCTCCTCCATTATCCCTACATTCTCCATCCATTAATCCTCTTATCTTTTCACACCCACCACCATATGTATCAATGTTGGTCCTGAACTCACCACCCCATCACACATCCACTCCATCATTCCATCCATACACTTTCCAACATCCTATCCATTATCCCACATATCTCCCCTCTCAAATCCCTCTAATTCATTCTCTTACATAATCTATTTTTACTAATAAGGTTGTACCAACATCCAAAAATCAGTTAGAACATGGGCTCTTAATACCTCATATAGAACTTGATGCTTGAGTCCTTCATCCATATCCTTATCGCATATCTTCTAAATCCACTTATTCACCTCCCTATCCTTATCCATCTCCTTCCGCATGCTACCCAAAAAGTCAAAAAATCCAAAACAAAAGTAGAAAAATCAAAAATAAAAAATAGTAAAGAGAAATAATTTGTCCAATGGTGAAAACTTGGAAAAAAAGTGCCTTGGATAAGTACCATGATGAAAGCCTGGCAAACAGGCGTCATGCATAAATCCCCATCTGCACTTGGGGGCAGCTTCTTGATATGCATTCCCTCCATCCGCTATGCTTCCTACTATGTTTAGCTATGCACCCGTCTTCCTGCTATACGCCATTTTCATTCATCCCCTCCATCCTACCTATCTTACACATCCTGCTTGGCATATCTCATTTATCCCAATCTTTCCATCCTCCTTGTGATCTTGATAATGATAGGGGAAAACATATAAACATGCTTTGGACACCTCTTAGCATACATTCCCCTCATCCGCACACTATCCTAATCCCCATTCACACTCGTCTACCTTCCTCATCCACCCATCATGCTACCTTCAATCTCCCTTCCTTATCCATGCATCCTATCTTCATCCATCTCACTCCTTTATTTTCCTGTCCTTCTCTATTGCATCCTTCATGCCTCCTTGCACATGACATATCTAGAGTGGGGGCATCTATCTTCCTTTGTGATATAGTCCTTGGAGACATCATTCATTCCATTAGAGCAATCCCTTCCATTTCCTATCCTCATCTCCTTATCATTATATCCATCTTCCTGTCCTTATCTTTTATCCCTCCAAACAATCCTTATATCCATCTCCCCATCCTTATCTTCCTATACTTCCATCATAGCATCCCTTTTCATCTATCCATTTTGTAACCTTTTCCTCATCCAAATCCTTATCCCTCTATCCAATCCATCCAAACAATCATTTTCCTCCCCCCCATCCTCTATCCTCATCCCATCTCATAATCCCTTGTCATTGGTATCTACCTATAGGCCACTCCCCACGCAATCCAATTCCATCTATATTATTGTTATCACTTCTGCTTCTTTTGCACATCTTTTCAATCTCCTCTCCTTTTTCATCCCTCATCTCTCCATCATATCATCCTCCCAATTCATATTTTGGTGATTTGGATAACTATCCTTTGTGTAGTCACCATCCTCCAATCCAATCTAATAGGTCTATCATGTCCCATCATGTTGGTCCAATCATTTTATCCCCTTATCTAGGTTAATCTCATCATCCTTTATCCATCATGTCTTTGGTCCTTTTGTCGAACTATGTTTCCCCTGTGCTTTCACGTAGGCAAGGTCGATCATTTGATCTACCCCCAAGGTTCCATCATCAATCTATATGTTCCACTTTTCTCCTTTATCATCCATCATCAGTGTTTTGGCTTTGTCTATCTACTCTTTTATCATCCATCATCAATCTTCATTATCCTCTTTCCCCTTTTATCCATGGTCTGTCATCAACATTTTATCGAACTACAAGGGCTATGCGCTTTCACATAGGCAAGGCTAATCTTTCATCAGCCTTTGAGCTCCTAGGTTGCTAGGATGTATCAGTCTCCTATCTTGTGTCATGTCTCTTGTGTCGTGTCATCAAGCTATGCCCTTATCTAGTTGGTTCTTAACAAATGAGATCCACTTGTATCAGCAAATCCAATCGGTTCTGAATATCTTGCGCCATATCGACCTTTTAGCTTAGTATCCATCATTGGTCTCAATAGGATGCATCCTTCCCAATAGACCTCATCAATCCTATCTATCCCTTTGATCCTATGGCAAATGACATTTGAAATTGATTGCGATCTTTTGATACTTTTGGCTTTTGTTTATCATTTGAGCTCCCTATCATCACTTGTCAAGGTCGCCATGATCCATCATATTATGGTGTGTTTTGATTGGTCAACATAGGGGCATATCTTAATATTTTTGTCTATTTTTATCTTCTTGGTTATCCCACGTAGTACCCACCAAGATCCTCAAGGTCTTGTGTTACGTTGGGGCATCCTTTTGTGCTTGTGGTTATCTCAATACCTAGCCCGACCAAGGTCTTCGTGACTTTGGGGTGCTGGGATAGCCTTCTTGTCTATTGTGTGTGTTTTATGCATTCTACACAAATCGGCCTTGGTTCTTTATACCTTGGCATCTTGTGTCTTATACTATAGAAAAAATTAGTGCTCCAAGGATGGCATATTGCATTAGGATTGCATCCCATTTTTTTCATTCCATCATCTTGCATATATCCCCCATCCTCTTATATATCACAATTCCTCCCATCCCTTCATCCTTCCTTACTCTCCCTCCTCTATCCATCCAATATTTTATCATCATTTCTTCAATCTTCTTAGAATGATATATAGATTGGTTATTCTAAGCATCTTGTCCATCATCATTTTTATTCCTTTCATCTATCTCACATTCCAATCCAATCCTCCCCCATTCAATCTAGCACAAATCATCTAATCATATCCTTAGTCTTGTTCCTAGTCTTGTTACAAGCCTTGATCCAATCATCATCATCATCCAAATGCTTTCTTCCATATCCCTTCAGTGTTGTTGTGGGATGTATCCTTCCCTCGTCAACAACACTTTCATCATCATCATTGGGAGGTATTCTTCCCTATCCTTTAGTGGTGTTTTGGGATGTATCCTTCCCTCATCAATACCACTCATTGGGATGTATCCTTCCCTATCCTCATGTTGTCTTGGGATCTCTCATTCCCTCATTGAAAACACTCCATCCATCATCAACCCCTTTTGGCTTGTACCTTGACTAGGGCAACATCATATTTGTCCTCAAATCTATTTGTGATTAATCCATCTCCTATCGCTTATCCTCCTATCTTTTCCATCACTTTGCATCAACTTCTTCATCTCCCCTTGCATTATCTCATCCATTTCAAGAGCACACCCGTGTTCTCTTGAACCTGATGTCCTCTCAAGGGGGCATCCTCAATCCCTAACTTTCATCTTCACCCCCATCATCTCCTTCCTAGTCAATCCTGTGATGACTTGGGCATCTTTCCCAATCTAATCATGTTCCTCTAGGTTCTATATTTTAATATTCTTTAAAATGATGCTACTTTGTAACACCATCTCAAAGAGGGGAAAAATGTAGACACCTAAATTTGGATACTTAATTTATCTAAATTTATCCCCTTTCGTCTAAGCATCCCCTTATCCACATTAATTAAGTAATATCACTATTATTTAATTAATACCTCTAAAATTCTTATAATCCCTAAGGTATCTAGTTAAATAATTAAATACCTTCCCCCTTTCATCAAATGAATTAAATAAATATGACATTTATTTAATTTCTCACATGTCACATCCCTTTCTTAATCCTAATTATTCTCCTAATCTCATCATTAGGGGAACTCGATGTTCCGGGCAATCAGATGGAAAGGTTTGAAATGCCCGAGAACGTTCTCCTCCTATGGTTCATGCGGGAATCATAGTTCCCTTCTTACTCTAGCAGGCTAATGCCATTAAGGCAACTAGAATCCCCGGAACTATTGCGGGATGGTTCATCGGGAAGAGATAGATTAATTGTCGGCTTGATAGGAGGGCCCCTACAATTCTATGGCCCTACTATTCTATGGCGGGGGATGGGATTCCATATCGTAGCATTAATGGTTACCGTTGTTCTGCCAAGGGGCAGAGTTCGACTCGAGTTTCAATTCCTTCCAGCTTTGGTGGGTTACGGGGCACCACTCATTCTAACTCGTATTGTGCACATGCCTAATCCTTGATTAGGATGTGTCACATCCTCCAACTTTGGAAAGTTGGTCTCTAATCCCCCTTAGCCACCTAACCCTCCTCTAATCCTTCATTAACTAGCCTAATCAACCTCTCAAGGAATATTTAATTCATTTTATCCTTCCAAGGAATATTAAATTCATTTTTCTCTTCCCCATGCTATCTTTAACTTGTCACATCAAGCCACATGTGAACTCCTAATTTCCCACTTGCCTCTAATATGTCATTAATTTGTCTAATTACGTACTTGCATAACCTTAATCACTTAATTAGGTCAACCTAATCTCCATGTCATTTATGGACTGTGTCATAACTCAACCTTATTAAATATTTTTTTCTTTTGGAGAAGGCACCCCTTTCCCCATGTGAATTTTCAATTCACATTTAATCCCCCAATGCATTCCAAAGAATTTTAAATTCTTTCTCTCATTCCCATGTGGATATTTGAGGAATTTTTAATTCCTCACATGTCCTTTAACCCACATGGGGAAAATGACCTCTTTTATAAGGAGATTTTGCCCAAATCTCAAGGTACTATGTAGTACCTCCATGTCATGCACTCTCCTTCCAACTCATGTACACATCATCCTTTTAAAGCCACTTCACATGCCACATGTCAAGATGTGAGGGCTTATGAGTTCTCAACTCACCATAGCCCTACATCTTGGCCTTATTGGTTTAATCCCAACCATCCCTTTCTCTAAAGAATCCAAAATTATCTATAAATACCCCATCTTTTCTCTCATTTTGGGGGGTGATCATTATGCTATCCAAACTCTTACAAAATTTTCTCTTGAGCCATACTTAGCCAAATTCTTGCATTTGCATCCATTATCACCTGTTTTCCATCCATCTTGTATCTCACAACTTGCATCTTTTTCCATCAAAGGACACTATCGAAGGGCCAACCAAAAGGAAAACTCAACAAGGTAAAAGGTTCCATTTTGTTTTGTTAAGTTAATCATTTTCCCAATCTTGAGGTGTAGGTTGTTTATATTTATTTTTTTTACTCTTTTGCTTGTTGCTCATTTTCTAGCAAGTATTTTCCCCCATTCACACAAATATTTCCCTCCAAAGAGAAATATCTCCCAACATAATTCCTAAAATTTAAGAGATTGGTTGAGTATCTCATGGATCTTGAACCATTAATTTAATCTTTGATCCATGTCTCATGGATTATTAACCATTTGATTCATCTTTGATCCATGTTCATTCATCTCATTCAATTTCATCCATTGATTAGCCTTTTTTATCTTCACCATTGATCATTATTTCAAAAATCTATAAGTAGCAAGAATTTTTCTATAATAATTGATTCATGAGCATTGAGTGAATTTACTCTCTTGGATTGATTTCCCAATTTGATCAATTTGAGAGCATCTTATGAGCTATTTTGCTTCATTTTTTCATCAATTGCTTTGCAACATCATGGATTTTGTTTGAATTGAGCACTCCACATCCAATTTGAGCATAATCCCATAATGGGATTGAGGTTTGCATTGTTTAGTTAGGTTCAATTTGAATTGCTTTGATATTTCATGTTATTTGAATTCTAAATAATCTTTTGTGAACAATTTCATTGGATTGTGTAGTTAATTGATCATTTACATGGATTTTAAGTTTAATTTTATATTGTTTGATTAGTTGATTTTATACATTAAAAAACACAAAAATAAAAAAATTTAGAAAAAGGATTTAAAACAATAAAGAGAAAAATTATTCTCTATTGAAAACCACTTCAGTGGCACTTTGGGCAACTACCTTGGTGAAAGCCTAGCAAATAACACGCTTGCGTAAATAAGCTCCATCTCCCATCAATTAAGTACTCTTATCACTCCATCCTCATAATAAAGTTGTCATCCATTTTTTGTTGGAAATAGAATGCCATTTAATTGCAATCCTAAACATTATTTATTTCATGTATCTCCTAAATCCTTGGAATGTCTTCATCAACACTAGGATTAGGAAGAGATTAATATTTGATGAAAAATCATGTTAATTGAAATTTGTAATTAATTCTAAATGTTAGGAGCATGTGAGGGCGTCGATTTTGAGTTCCTAAATAATAGAGGAACATGGGGTGCCCACATGGTAGGTGGCACTCACCTTGAGTTCAATTAACTATTCATAGTAAGAGATAACACTTTTGGATGCATGTAAAGATCCTAGGAGTTAGGGTTTGATGTTTGCATGCATAAAGTTTATTTTAGTTTAGTTTAGTTCAATTTAGTTTAGTTCAGAATCAATTTAGTTTAGTTTAGTTCAGTTCAATTATGGTTCAATTATCTTCAGTTAGTTTTAGTCGAATTCTAATTGACTTTAGTTAACTTGGAATGCATGACTAATGACTTGCGTTGCATGAAAAATAACATGGACTACCTTCAGTTAATAGGGGATGACCATTCTTGTATGAATGGTGTTGAGAAATGTCTCAGTTAGCAAGAAATGACTTGAAGCCAACTTGGGCGCCCAATTTGGCTTCTTGGAATTAAATCCTTTGCATGTTAAGATATTTCAGAAGGCTAAGTTAAGTGGGCCCTTTCTTGGGTGCCTACTTTGAGGATGAAGCCTTGAAGATATTTACAGAATGAAGGTTGAGTTTCTACTTCAGTATGAGATGCCCAAATGCATGAAGATGAGGATTTGGAATTGTTCTTCATGTCATAACTCTACTTGCAATAGATAGGAATACATTTTAGGGATAGGGCTTGAGCATTGTAATTGTAACTCATGTTGAGTTTACAAAGTTGTTTAATGCCTATTTATCTCAAGCAAGTTGAAGAGAGTTATTATCATTTTTATTTTAGGTTGTGAAGAAGTTTTGGTGAAGGAAAAATAAGCATTCTCAAGCAAGAATTGGAGCTATTGAAATCTACTTTAGAGATTGAATAATAGATTAATTCTTGGTGGAGTTTTTTCCCGAAAGGGTTTCTCCATAGTACATGCTTGTGTAATCTTTCTAATATCCTCTCTAATTCTTCTATCAACTTCTATCTACATTCTACAAACAATAAAATGGATTAATCAAATAATCACCCACAAAGAATCTATAACAAAGGAA
Source organism: Sequoia sempervirens (assembly GCA_007258455.2). Classification (NCBI taxonomy): domain Eukaryota; kingdom Viridiplantae; phylum Streptophyta; class Pinopsida; order Cupressales; family Cupressaceae; genus Sequoia; species Sequoia sempervirens. The sequence continues at coordinate 666,003,080 of VDFB02193867.1, forward strand.
AAGCATATTTAGATCAACAATATTAAAGTTTTAAAAAGTATTAAGCTAAGAAAACACCTCAATTTTCAACGTTTGGAATCAAAGCTAAGGTTGGGTAGAGTATTGGGATGCCTTTCTCTTAAAGATTGAAGAATTTATTGGCTTAGTGGGAGCTTTTATTATTTTTTTTATTTGCCGATTTTGGAAATAAGTTTTGTTTCAATGAATTCTCGTTTAGATATTGTAAGGTTCAATGGATCTAACTATGAAATGTGGAAACTAAAAATGGAAGATCTTCTTGAAGAAAGAGATCAATGGTTAGTTGTTAATAATCAGACAAAGACACCTACAACTATTTCAAATGAGGATTGGGCTAAGTTAGATAAGAAGGAAAGAGGAACAATTAGATTATGTCTTGTTGATGTTGTTCTCTTGAATGTTTCAGAAGAAAATAGTTTATATAAATTGTGGAAGAGAATAGGTGATATTTGTCAAACTAAAAGTCTCACCAATAAGTTGTATTTGAAAAGACAGTTGTATTCCTTAAAAATGAAAGATGGTGATTTTGTAGCACAACATTTAAATGCTTTCAATTTAATTCTCAGCTAGTTAGCATCCTTAGATGTAAAGCTAAAAGATGAGGATACATGCATTTTGTTACTTTGTTCTTTACCAAATTCTTGGGAAAATCTAACTGTTGCAATCAATGGTAATGGTGCAGATCCAAATATGGACAATATCATTCCTACTCTTCTATCAGAGGAGATGAGGAGGAAGTCTAAAACTAGCTCCCAAGATGCCTTGTTTGTAAGAGGTAGGCCTAAAGAGAAGGAATCTAAGGTAGACAAGAAAGGAAAGGGTAAGTCCAAAGGACGGTCTAAAACCCCTAGTAAGAGTAAGGTAAAGTGTTGGAACTATGGAAAACTTGGACACATTAAAAATGATTGTAAGAGCAAGAAAAAGAGTTTTGATACTTCTACAGACAAATCCACGAATGACTGTAATGATGCATTAGTCATTTCTTCTAATATTGTTGTTGATAACTCTTGGCTTATTGATTCTGGTTGCTCCTATCATATGAATCCTAACAAGGAGTGGTTCTCTAATTATACTGCATATGGTGGAGGAGATTTCTTCTTTGGAGACAACAACACAACAAAATTTGTTGGAAAAGGAGAGGTAAAATTGTGTTTTAGTGATGGTAGGGTTAAGACCCTTAATGATGTTTTACATATTCCAAGACTTGTTAGAAATCTACTTTCTATCTCTAAGTTCAATGTTTTTGGAATGCATGTGACATTTGACAAAGGTGGTTGCAGATTGGTGAAAGGGAATATGGTGGTTGCTAAAGTATCTCAGATTGAGACTTTGTTTAAGCTGAATACCTCCAATTTAAATATCTTATCTAATGTAACTAAAGCTAAAAATACATGTATGCTATGGCACCATAGATTGGGTCATATAGGTGAAAAAGGTCTTCGGACTATTCTTAATCAAAATTTGGTTGACAATATTCCTAATTATAATATTGGAAAAAATAACTTTTGTGAGCAGTGTGTTTGGGAAGCAATCTAGATCTAAATTTCCTAGTGGTTCAAATAAAGCTAAAAGATTATTAGAGATTATTCATTCAGATGTAATGGGCCCTATGGATATTGACTCTATTGGAAAACCTAGATACTATGTCACATTTAGTGATGATGTCTCAAGATACACTTGGATATATTTTATGCATAACAAATCTAATGTGTTTAATAAGTTTAAGGAATTTAAGGCTTTGGTTGAGAAACAATCAGATCATAAGATAAAAGTGTTGAGATTAGATAATAGTGGTGAGTATTGTTCTAGGGAATTTGATGATTATTGTAATCATGTGGGAATAGTGAGACAAAAAACTACTCCATATACATCTCAACAAAATAGAGTAGCAAAAAGGATGAACTAAATTTTAATGGAAAGAGCTAGGAGCATGTTATGTAGTGCTAAGCTAGATCAGTCCCTTTGGGTTGAGGACATTTGTACTTCTTGTTATTTAATCAATAGATCCCCTAGTTCATCTTGTAGACACCTAAATTTGGACACTTAATTTATCCAAATTTATCCCCTTTCATCTAAACATCCTTTTATTTGCATTAATTAATTAATATTACTATTATTTAATTAAAAACTTTAATTCTACCAAATCCCTAAAGTATTTAGTTAGTAATAAAATACCTTATCTCTTTAATCCCCCTTTCATCAAATGAATTAAATAAATAAGAAATTTATTTAATTCCTCACATGTCACATCACGTTTCCTTAATCTTAATCAACCTCTTAATTTCTTCATTAGGGATGTGTGCATGCCTAATCTTTGATTAGGATGTGTCACATCCTCCAACTTTTGCAAGTTGGCTTCTAATCCTCATTATCATCTACTTATCTTCTAATTACTGATTAGTTAAGCCTAATTAGTACCTTAGTCAACTCTCCCCATCCCCCAAGGAATTTTTAATTCCTTTTTATTCATCCAAGGCTCCTCTCTTCCCATGTGAATTTTTAATTCACTTTTATTCCTCCTAGAATCCCCTTTTCCCATGCATCTTCTAGAATATTTGACTTGTCACATCAAGTCACATCTAGATAAGTGCTTCCATTTTTGGAACCTTGTCTTGTCCATGGGATTCTTCCAAACATGTAAATTTTTAATTCACATTTATTCACCCAAGATTCTTCTCATCTCCCAATGCACTTCCAAGGTACATGTCCTTCCTGCACATCACTTTTCCTTATTCCACCTCACTTCCACATCATCTTATCCTTGGCCATCTCACATTCCACATATCAAGATGTGAGGGCTTGTGAGTCCTCAACTCACCATATCCCTACATCTTGACCTTGGTCGCTCAATCTCAACCATTGAATTCTCTAGAGAATTCAAATTTCTCTATAAATAGCCCCTCCTCTTAGCCCCTCCTCTAAGGCATTAAGAAAAAGGGAGAACACTTGGTCATTTGAGCAACCTTATGCTGTCATTTTGTGCACTCATTTTATAAGCATTTTTTCCCATCTAGCCATCTATTTTAGCCATTTGCATTTGCATCCCACCATATAGTTAATCTTGCATTTAGCTGCATCAATAGCCATCTAAGGAGCATACAAAGCAATCCAAAATCAAGTGCCAACCAAGGAGTTTTAGCTACAAAGAGAAGGTATAATCATTTGTAATCCTTTTTAATTTTATCTCTTTGTATTAACAATTATTTAGGCTAATCTTGAGGTGTTTCTTTGTGTTTTTCCATTGCATTTTAAAGTTTTTTAGAATATGTAAAACTCAAGGATATCACATTTTTGGCACGCTTGATGGGACCCACAAGTGAGTTCCTCTATTTAACGTTTGTTGTTGTTGACATTGTTTGTAGGAACAAGTCACAGAGGGGTGACTACGTCCTCCTAGTCACTACAGAGGGGTGACTACGTCCTCTTGTATTTTGTAGAGGTGTGACTACACCCTATGGTTCACTGTAAAGGGGCGACTATGACGTCTGGTTCACTATGCCCTCCTAGTCACTGCAAAGGGATGACTACGCCCTCCTGTTCATTGCAGAAAGGAAATTATGCCCCCTATTTCACTATAGAAGGGCGACTATACCCCTAATTAAACTTTGTTTTCTAACATTTTACTATAAAAGGGTGACTACGCCCTAGTTTGAATTTTGTTTGCTAACATTTCACTACAGAAAGGCAACTGCACCCTTTTTCTGCTGTAAAAGTTCAACTACGCCCTCTTGCTACTGTAGAAGTTCAACTGCACCCTCTTGTTGTTGCAGAAGTTCAACTACACCCTCTTGCTACTGCAAAAGTTCAACTGCACCCTCCTGTTGCTACAAAAGTTCAATAGTGCCCTCTTGCTGCTACACCCTCTGGTTCACTACAGAGGGGCGATTACGCCCTCTAGTTCACTACAGAGGGGTGACTATGCCCTCTTGGTCACTGCAAAGGGGAAAATTTTCCCTCCTGGTCACTATAGAGGGGCGACTACGCCCTCCTAGTCACTACAAGACAAATTTTCCCTCCTAGTCATTGCAGAGGGGCGAATACACCTCAAAATAGCACATTTTAAGAGGCAAAACGACCATTATAGCTTTGTTTTTGCTCTCATTTTTTATTTTTTTTCATATCCTAACCCCCTAACATTTTTTTTTGCAAGGATATTGGTGTTTTTTCTAACACTTTGTAGCATATTCTTGTGTAATTGATGAAGAACAAAGGATAAAACAACTAACATTTGCTTGCAAGGCTATCTGTTTGGTCATATTTTAAAAGCTATCCTTGTTGTTTTCGTTAATCTAAGAACATAGTTTAATTAGGGGAAGTAATATTCATTGCTTGTTGTGTCTATCTTTTTGTGTCACCCAAGGGGGCATTAGTTTGTTTTCACTTTCCCCTTGCACTTCGTGCGAACCTGGGGAGTAGTTGGAAATGATTAGTGCCTTCTATTTAGTGTAACCTACTTAGGGACTTCATCACCCCAAGGGATGATTCCAACCACATGTACTAGTAGGGTATACAAAGGGGGGAGAATGAAAGTTGTACCTCAATCCAATCACATTGTAATTGGTGGAGTGTTGAAGCTACGGTGATACCTAGATAGGCATGGAGAGTTGGTCTAAGCTCTTTAGTATCTCGTTGGGGTTCCCAACTCACGCTTGTGATGGGCTGGCTTTCACGGTTGTGCCTCACGTACTGAGAGTATATTGAGGACTCCCTAGACACCTTGTACATCCTAGATTAAGACCTTTATTGGCCATACCCTTAATACTAATCATAGGATTGTGATTGTTTGAAAGTGATTTTTTGTGAGAAACCAATAAACTTTTTGACAAATTGGCTTTATTGTTGTCATTTTAAGTCCTTACCATAGTCATTTTCAACGAAACTAAGTCCCTGTTTACTGTAGTGGGGGGAATTTTCCCTCCTTTTACTGTAGTGGGAAGAATTTTCCCTCCTGTTTACTGTAGTGGGCATATTTTCCCTCCTAAATAGTCAAAATCAGCCCATTTAGCTCTATTTAGCCTCTAAACCATTGTTTAATCATTCCAAACCTTAGTTTTGTAATTCTAAGCCTTCGAAACCCCCAATTGATCATTCTAAACATCCATTTTATCATTCTAAACCTCCATTTAGTCATCCCAAACCTCCATTTAATCATTCTAAACCTCTATTTAGTCATCCCAAACCTCCGCTCAATCATCCTAAACTTTCATTTAGTCATCCCCAAACCCTCGTTTAGTTTTTTCAAGCATCCAAACCTACATTTAATCATTCCAAACCTCTGTTTAATCCATTTTATCATTCCAAATCTCTGTTTAGCCATTCCAAACCTCTGTTTGACCATTCCAAACATCCATTTGACCAAGTAGTCTTTCACACCTTTCACTCATTTTGAGTAATCTTTCATCCATTCCAAGCATCCATCTCCTCATTTTGAGAGTTTTTCATCCTTTTTAATCAATTGTTTACTCATTTTGAGCTTTCATTTCTGTGACATGAGAGTTGTTCATCCATTCTAAGCAATCGTTTACCAATTCTGAGTGCTTGTTCATCCATCCCTATCATTCGTTTTCCTAATTTGCTCATCTATTTCCTCAATTTGATTATCTAACACCATGTTCCAATCACCTGTCTCCTCATTCTAATAGCCTATTTACCCACTCAGAAAGTCCAAAAGCAATGGGGTGAATTTTCCCTATAGTGGGGTGAATTTTCCTTGCAATGGGGTGAATTTTCCCTATAGAAGGGAAAATCCACCCCTCTATGAGGGAAGATTTTCCCCAGAAGGGAAAATTCGCCTGTCTACAGCAAAAATTTGGCAAACAAAAAATAAACATATCCAGTTCCCAAATCCAACTAGTAGAACCAATCCTATCATATCCTTCAATCCAATCCTAATCTAAGCTTTAATCTAACCCCAATTTGAGCTTTGGTCCATCCACCTTCTATCGAGCTCATTCATTCATCATCTAAATCGTATCAATACATCATCCTCAAGCATCTCTAGGTTACACATCCCTTATCGTTTCCCCATCCAAATCCCTTGAACTTTGTTTTAGGTTATTATCTGAATTGATTGTCATCATCAACATCTACTTAGGATTGTCATCCATCCTAAGTTAATCATCATCGTCAACCCAATCAATTCACCTTCAACCTCAAGGTGGATTCAGTGCCACAATCATCCATTCATCTTTTAATTTTATCAATCAGTATCCCAAATCACCTAGGGTAATCTTTGAACTTGGTTTAGAATCCCTTCCATCACCCTATTTGATCCATTATTTGATTTTCTCATTGATCAATCTTATCCAATCTAATCCAATCCAATCACATCCCTATCCAATCACCTCTGACCTAATCAATCTGCTTCCTCTCAAGGTAGATTTGATGTTGTAATCATCCTTTGATCATCAACTCCAATCATCACAATCAATCCCATCACATCATCTAATCATCCTAATCTGAGCTTTAATCCAATCCTAATATGAGCTTAACCTAAATCCTAATTTGAGCTTTAACCCATCTGCATCCAAGATCCCTCCTTCAATCTTCTTCTAATCCATTATTTTATCCTTTCATCATCTTTCTAATCCATATTGATCTAATCCAACATCATGAATCCTTACCCTTCATCAATTCAACCAAAAATAGTAATCAAGGGAAACCCTAATTACATTGATGATGATAACGAAAGCCTTGTCAATCAAGAGGTATATGACGTGGATCCCCCTGATATTGTCATTGGTAGTAAGCTTTCCCTAATCGCTTTTCAAAATCCAATCCCCCCTTTGAACTATCTCGTTATGTCTTCATCCATGCCTAATAACAATCCTTATGCTACCTTTGACAAGGGATATCCATTATCTTCCTCGCCCACATCTTCATCATATCCTCCCTCTACATCATCTTCTTATCCAACATCCATGTCTTATTATCCCAATCTAGTATCCCAACATCCCTATTATAATCCCCTGGCCACACTTGCATACCCCAATCCTTCATCCACATATGCTCACTATCCTAATCCTCCATACCAATCTACCTATCTTAATCCTTCTTATCAATCTGTCCATCCTAATCCTACATCCGTACCTTTTTATCTTAATCATGCACCCCCATCAACCTATCCTAATCCAACATCCACATCCTCTTGTCCTAATCCAACATCCACATCCTCTTGTCCTAATCTACCACCCACATCCTTTTGTCCTCATCCACTATTCATATCCTCTTCATCATTCCAATATCCCTACCTTAACCCTTCATCCAATCCTAGTCCTCCATCTACTCCCAGTCCTACATCCAATCCCATTGTCCCATCTAATCCCAATCCTCCACCAATCCCCAATCCTTCATCCACTCCCACCTCACCGTCTAAACCTAGAATATACAATTTTCTCACTCCAAAAGTTCTCCAAGGACTCATGACAAAGAATCCATTGCCAACTCCACCACTTGAAATAATTGAACCATGCCATCCCAATCCATCCTCCATGGTCACTAATGATGAGACCCCTCTCCATCCCACACCTATCATTGATGCTATCACCCCTAGCACCACTCAAATCGTCAAAATCATCACAACCTCTAAATCCATTGAGCGCCCCTCTCCTAACATTACATCTACCAAATCCATTGAACACCCATCTTCTACTCCTAGATCCACCCAATCCATCAAAGACACCCAAGTCCAATCCACTTCTCCTACCCCTAGTATCACTGAAATATATTCTAATGAATGCTTTGAATCCTCCATCCTTCCATCTCCCCAACTTGAAGAATCCCTCCAACACTCTGTCATTCCACCATCCACACAAGATGAGTCATGCCAAGAGTTTGATCCAAAGCATACCAACATATCCCCTTCTCCAGATCAAAACCCTACTATCCCATTTAGTCTACCTCAAGATCATAGTCCCCCATACATTCCATCCCATAATCCCCTTGTCACTCAAGATTCCACCGCTCCATCTCATTAGCCCTTATCTCCATCTCCATCACATGATCCCTTATCGCCTACTGTCACAAATCCAAATCCTATCATATCCCCTAATCCCTCTCCTGATCCCTTACTAATCACTCTTTCTGATTAGGCAGATGTTGCTATCCCACCATCTCCATTTTTTGATCCCCCATCATCACCTAAACCTACTATCCCCTCTCCACTTGTATATCCCCTTGGTACTCTCACATTCTTCCATGGCGGTCTCCTTGAAGAATAAAAACATAACATATATACCACCCATCCTCCCCCACCTAATAATGGACTTACATCATTCTTCTAGAATACCAAGAATCCTATCATGGATCGAATGCTCAAGAACATGAACTATCAAGGAAAAGGTTTAGGCCTTCATGAGCAAGGTATTTTAGAGCCCATCCAGGTCAAAGAACAACTATGTATGCGAGGCCTTGGACCTAGTTCCCA